>NW_024121432.1:17737465-17864192 GCF_016745375.1 Pimephales promelas | reverse complement strand
TGTTAAATTCCATAGAGGAAGGCAGATTTTTATTTTTAAAGGCCAGTTATTTCATGGATCCAGGATACTATGCATCCTGATAAAGTTCCCCTGTCCTTTGGAATTAAAATAGCTCCACATCATCACATACCCTTCACCATACCTACAGTACAGATTGGCATGGGGTACTTTCCATAAGAAATCAAACCAGCTATAGGCTAACTGAAATAAAACCATGCCAATGAACACCACAACAAATGTATAGTATGTTCACTCGCCATTACAGCCCCACAGCATGCAGAATAACACACACACACACACACACACAAAGGCTTACAAAAGTGATATTCATTAGAGGGGGCAAACCATCTTATATAACCATTATATATTTTTAGATCATGTGACCTTCTTCTCTCTCTCCCTCCCTCTCTCATTAGTGGCAGCAGTAGGAGGCGTCATGATAGTGGTGACGCAGATAGCCACAGGAGACACAGGCACAAACGCTCCAGACACAACCGAGGAAGCGTTCAGCCCAGCAAGGAGTGCACTGCGAACCAGGAGAACCAGTCAGAGGCCACAGAATAACTCCGTGGCCAGCTGGTGAGCCCGTTTGTTGACCAATAGGAGGTCTTTAGTGAAAGATCATTAGTTTCGTCAAAGCCTGAGTGACCAACTGAATAGATTTTGATTAATCATATGCCAAACACTTGATAAGCCAATTTATGTTACAGTTTTAGCAATTTAACATTTAATTTCTTGAAAATGAAGTTTATAAAAAAGTAAAAAGTGGTCCAAATGGTACACTATTTTTTAATTTACAAATTTATTTATTCATTATTTAAAATGACTTCTTATTGTTTTGATAATACAAAAAGGTATTTTTGTTGTGCCAAATGTTAATTCTGTTGAAGAAAATCATTATAAACATGGTCAAGAAATGTAAATGTGTGTGAACCGTGATTTTAGCGTGGAGAACGCCAGCAGGTGTAACTGACCTTCAGTCAAGGTCAGTCGGTACATTCACATTTACACTATCGTTCAAAATTTGGGGTCAGTAAGATTTTTTTTTTTCCTTTCTTTTAAAGAAATATTTTGTATTATAAATGTGTTCTTTTTAACTTTCTATTCATCAAATAATCCTGAAAAAATTGTATCATGGTTTCCACAAAAATACTAGGTATCACAACTGACACAATGATTTCTGACTGATCATGTGACACCGAAGACTGATGAAAATTCAGCTTTGCCGTCACTGGAATGAATGACGTTTTTGACATTTTTTTAAATATATTAAAATAGAAAACAGTTACTTTAAATTGAAATACTATTTTACAGTTTTACTGTTACAATTTGAAGTGTGTTAGCCCGGTTCAACCAGACTCTAGTACATTTCATTTAATGAAATTGAGCGGAAGTGCGTAGGAGGGCACAGCCAGGCTAGAAATGTGTTGAGATTAAAGTCGAAATGTGTGTGCGTGTGTAAAGAAATGCACTTGTGAAGTCGAACTGCCATGGATCAACTCAAAATTTTTCTGGGCTTTCAACAAATTTCTACACAGGTGCTAATCTACCAACAAGAATTTCCATGGCGTTGCCTATAGACGAGCGCATAGACGAGCATACAGACTCTGCCGGTGTAGGCATCACAATCTGGTCCAAACTTTATGTGGCAGTGTTTTCGTGCCCGTCTAGTCAACACTATCTGGGTGAAGAACACAACAGTAACCGTTCTGTCTCCCTCTTCACCGTAAATACGTTCTGGATACATTTTAAGTGCAGCATCATTCTGTATCCAATCATTTGGCCAGATCTCGTGATTTCCTCGGATTTAATTACCACTAATGGTGGTTGAGGAGAGATTCTCTGATATGATTGTAAACTGCTTTGAGTGAAGGCCTAATAGACATATGAAAGCGCTATATAAATGCCTCATTTATTTATTCATTCATATAGCTGGTCATCTCCATCCAGTCTGAAAAGTGTTTTCCTGGTTGGTTTTCCCATAGGCTTAAGTTTATTCCAGCGCAGTATATTTTATAACATCCTATAATGGTAGCCTAATGCTGGTAGATTGGCACCTGTTGAATTTCCTTTTGTTGAAACAAAACACACACACACACACACACTATGCACCATTATGAATGCCTGTGTGTGCAGCAATGTGAAACAATGGCAAGCACACACACAACTTCTATGGAAGACTGTATTCTCATACTCTCGAAATATTTCAAGTTTAATCTCGAAATGCTAGCTTTTTTTTTACGTTGTGGTTCAAGGCTTTCGTAGTTTTCACTGTATTGTTGATCAAATAAATGCATCATTGGTGAACATAAGACTATTCTTTTAAGAACGGTTAAAAATCTTACCAACCCCAAACTTTTGAACATTAGTGTACACACACACGCATTGGGTTTTCATGTTTTATGGGGACTTTCCCAAGACATAATGATTTTTATACAGTACACACTGTATATTCAATTCCGAAACACAATCTTCATAGGAAACCTTCTGCATTTTTACATTAAAAAACATAATTTTGTGTGATTTATAAGCTCTTTTCCTCATGGGGACCAAAATGTCTCTGACAAATAACATAAAACCCCCATGACGTAGGGTTTACCAGGAACACACGCATACAGTGCACACTAAGAATTCTCCCAGTAACACAAGTCTCCTTGTAGAATGACTTTATTGATCATTGAACCAAAGGAACCAACAGATACAATATACTGCACAAGCCAAAGCATGAGATGCCAGAGCACACACACCTTACCCCACAATGACACCTACACACACACTCATACACACACTCACACAGTGAGCCTTTCACACACCACTCTCTCCTGTCCTTTCTCCTCCAAAGTAAACAAAAAAGTCAGCAAGGCCGCCTAAATCTCACATTGTCATTTATAAGCATTATAAGTTATCATCCATTTTTAAAATAGACTATTAACATTGCTTTTCTTTTTTCAGTTGCTATTCTTTTTTTTATTACTCACTATAGTTTATTTTCATATGCAACAGCATCTGAAATGTACCAACAAAGATAGAACTACTTGGCAAATGTGTCTCCATGCCGCCGGATGGAGAGAACGAACCACTGTCAGAACGAACGAAATGAAGCCGATATCCGAAAGCCGTAGAAACAGAGAGAGAAATGAACCAAAGGTAATATTAGTCATTGTACAAGTGCTTGAATCTGTTCTGTTATCATCTTTTCAGACATCGACGTTTATAGTAAAGAATGTGCGTCCACTTCGATGCGTTTTCTAACATGTAAATATAATGGAATTGGCAATGTGTGTCCCCCGCCCAAACCCTACTTATCCCAGTATCCCTTTCACCTCGCTTCTCAAGGAAACCCCTCTCATGTGCAGCATCTTGAACGTCCTCTACGAACAACATTAGAGTGACACAATCTGACTACATAGAGCACAGTGCCAAACATGTTTATACATCTGTTTCCGACTCCTCCGTGCTTCCTGAATTTGTTTTTAGACCCTCCCATGTCCTTCAGTACTGATTAAGAGCTCCGCCTTCTGTCTATAACCAACATGATGCTCCTCTCATGCACAAATGTCATATTTATGCCTTGCCGATCGACAAAAGGGCAATTGTGAAAGCGCCTCCTGGTTTTGGAGTCTGACAAACGTGCTTCTTGGTGGGTGGAGTTGTGTTGTTGGCTTCGCCTTCAGGTTTAGAGTCTTAGCTCCTACTACCTGGATGAGGTCCATGTGTCATTTCCTGCTCCTGGAGGGGCAGTCCGTGTCTTAAGCCCAACCTTTTAAGGAAGTCTCAGATTCGAAAATCCACCATTTTTGTTGTCATTATAAGGTCTGTAGTGTAAGCTCCACCCCCTAGTGCGGGGTCAGTGTAATAAGCCCCTCCCCCATGCAGAGTAGTCCTATAGCAGGCTGCCAGGCCAAGAAACAATGGTGAGAGTGATCCGACCCCTCAGCTCCTTGAGTAGGCGGACTAGAGCCGTGTGTGTCATTCCCCAGGTACTCTTGGCGTTCACCTCCAGCAGGATGTCCCCACAGCTAATAAGAAAAAAAACAAAGAGTTTCATAATATTGGAGTCATGGCAAGAATGAGGGTAAAGGAAAAAATTGCATTTAATAAATTGTACTCTTCTACATAAAGCAGGGTTTCCGTCAAAAGCAGACACTACGTATTCCATGGTGACCGTACCGTATCCTCCCATCGTTGTATGCCGGTGTGCCCTCTACGATAGAGCGTATGAAGAAGGACTGGTTACAGTTGAGTTCTTCTTGTCCACCCACAATACTGAAACCCAGACTGCCAGACGTGCTCCTGCGGAGGACAATGTCTTTACAGCAGTATAGATGCCTGGAATTGGACAGGAAATTCAAGGTTAATTTTATTGTCATTCAGCAGTTACAGTATACAAAGGACAAAGCATATAATGCAAGAACACTTAAAGGGATAGTTCACCCAGACAGGAAATTATTCGGATATTATTAGGAAACTGACTCGTATTGGCATGTTCTGTTGGAACAACACGAGTGAGTAAAAACTGAATTTCTGTTAACACTTTACTATAAGGTTTAATTTGTTAACATTAGCTAAAGCATTTGGTATTATGAACAATACAGCATTTAATAATCTTGGATAATGTTAATTTCTACATGCATATACAGTATTAATTAGGAGTGTAACAATATATTTTTAATATCAATAATACAAAAATGCAACTATATGTATCGATAATCTGTATTGTGCATAGTCAGAGACAATTGATATTGGTATAGTTCACTTAAGGCGAGACACGGCAAGCAAAAACAGTTTTTCATGCAGTGATCAGTTTTGAGATTTTGGGCTAGTTTACTCTTACAATATGTGTTCTTTCAACCTGCTATAAAGAAAACATTGAAAATATACATTAAAATGTTTATTAATTATATTTAGTTTACATTTAATTTCTCCCGAATTTACCAAGACGTTATAGCATTCCAATGCGTCATACCGCGTTCCGTCTGTTTACTGAAGTCTGTCATGACTGGTATCGTTTGAAAGCTCTGAATCTCGTGCACAACTCTGTGTAACCCAAAATTTCATGAGCTTAAAATATTTTATATTATTATTACTAAGGGCCTGAGCATTTATTCTGTTTGTGAGCAATTTTTTTTCCAATAGAAATGTATTAAAATCCCACTTAAAATAAACAGAGGGATTCCTGGCCTGATTTATGTGACATTTTAATAAAAAAAAAAATGGAGAAAATCAATTTTTTGGGGGGTATGGACAGTATATTTTGATTTCCTATAGGCAATGAAAGCATATATCCTGAAATCCCTCTGAACTTTTTTAAACAAAATGAAAAAAGCATTTTGCACCTGGCTTTATCATATGTTCAGATCTATCTATCGAAAATGCATGCAAAATTGTGCATATATAATGAGATAATGCATAATTTGCATAATTAAACATACAAATTTTAAAAACTTATAAAACATTTTTTATATACTTGTGTAAGTAATCAACTGAGGAAGTTTCATGGTGATTCACCTGTAGTGTCTCGCCTTAAAAAAAATTCCATCTTTACAGAGTTTCAGTGTCAGTACTACATTAAACTACTATACAATGTATAATAATGCAATGGGGGAATATTTGTGTGGCCTACATTATCAGTGACATAGTGCAAGCATATTCGTCTAAAATAATTCAGTTTTCAGCTTCCGAATCATGAATATTTTTTTTCTGGTGTCACTATTGTCTTGTGCATTGGGTTACCAGCACCAATTCAAGCCTATTTATTTCCACCCTCAATGTAATACCAAATTGTATTGTGAGTTCACTATCGTGATGTGTCATGAGGTTATCTACACCCCTAGTACATTTCAAGTTGTATAAATTATATGTAAATTATAATTTGCTTAGATTAATAAATTGTTCATTATTACTTGATATTAATGAACATATGTTAACAAATTGAACCTTATTTTACAAAATTACAATTTTTGGGTAATATATTCATTTAATGGAGATGCATAGGGGTGCATTTCAGGAGCCATTACATTGGTTCAGATGGAGCTTATATAAGGGAAATAAGTGACTTTCAAATGTCAAGCAACACTGAAAGTCTCGATTTGTATTCCAACGCCGGCAATCCTTGGAAAAATGCTACTGTATATCAAAGGCTAGATATCGACCATGTCTGACAGCTAACAGCATGAAAGTTCAAAGCTCAGATTTAGAGTGGACTTCTGTGAAAGACGATGTAGAAACGGCGAGCAGACAAAAGCAAAAGAACAGTGTGAAGAAAAGATGGATGCATAATTACAAGGAAAAGTTCTGGGAATGGGAGAAAAGGGTCTATTTAAAGCCGTCACACTTTCAAGCGTCTAAACCTGTTACAGCAGAGAGTGTGAGAAGGGCTTTCCTCAACCCTGCTCTGTTCTCCTGTCGCTCTTTATTTTTCCTTCTGAATTATACAAATGAAATCATTCTAGTTGTTTAGAACGTTCACACTCTATCATGGCAAGTGACTTTTTTTTGGGGGGGGGGGGGGGAAGACTAGGGGGAAAAACATTTTAAATTTTAAAATAAAAAGTAGTATTGCATTTTGACATCATTTACTTTTATATGAACAAAACAAGCCAAAGATACTTAAAATTAATTTAAGCCTATTCGGTTGATTGTACCTGGGCAGCTGGAGCCAGGACACCCAGAGGGGGGCGTAGTCATCATTAGGCGGGGGTAGTTTGGTGTCTCCGGGTGAAGAGGGCGAGAGAGCGCAGGGGGAATGCAGGGGCGGCATGCAGTCCAGGGAGCTGTCATTAGGGGGTCTCATTTCTAGTACCCGCAGGACCACCGGGGATGAGGTGTTCTTCAGGTTAGCCACAGCCTCGCTCCGAGTCACACCCGTCAGGTCAACCCCATTCACGTTTAGAAGAATGTCACCTAGGAGACGGGATAGACATTAACGAAATCACCACACTCTAACAGATCGATTATTGCACAGCAGAGTTGTGTTGTTGCATGTACTTTTGCATAACAGAAATCTCCAAAGAACAGAATTGATTTGATATAGAAATCTTTTGTAATATTATAAACTTCACTGTCGCTTTCGATTAATTGAATGCGTCCTTGCGGAATAAAACTACCAATTTTAATATTAGCGTTTGTGTATTTTTCAATACAATTTTTCAATTAATAATATATTTAATCAAAAAACAATGTAATTTTTACAATAAAATGATGTCATCGTGTAACACTAGAGGAAAATAAGCAATACTTTAAGATTAGAATGGCTGTATTCTCGATAAGACAACTGTTATTACTGTTCACATTTTGAATGAGAATGAGAAGGTTAACTAGTAGTCTAGAAATATTTTACTGCAAATGCTATTTTCAAATGCCCATTTTCTTCCAAATATTGGACCCTCCCAAAGCTTTTGTATAATTCAAACTCAGGGTTTACCGTACCTATATACAGAAAAAAAAGTCTAAACACTTTATGTCTCTATTTTCACACAGAGGCCTCCATACACCTGCCTGTGCATGATCACACCTTCACACACCTACGTTCATGTCACATGTGACCGAAATAAACCTTAAGAAACTTCCATAGGCTCAGTCGGGAACTAATAGAGCGACAGTATGGCAGGTGTATGTGTGGGAGTGTCATTTTCTAGTGTTATTTGCATATTTTGGCAAAGCTGATGACAGTCATGCATATGCAGTAGCAGGTGTGTCTTTGTTTGTGTGTGTGTACTTGGATTCAAAAGGAAAGATCACAGGGGCACCTTGGAAAACAGCTGTGTGGCTTTGTCAGATGTCCCTGAATAGGTTAAGCACTTTGTGAGGGTGTACCTTTGCAGATCGAGCCCTCCTGTCCCACCACTCCATTGGGGTCAACGTTGGTGACATAGACTGGCAGATCCCACCCCCTGCTGCTCATCCCACCGGCAACCGTCATACCGAGAGAATCGTGCGGCTCCTTCAACAGAGTCACCGTCTTCTCGTAACACGCAGGCTTTTGGCACGAATCCTGGAATGGAGGAACGGGAAACGAGAGATTAATCGCTAAAGTTATCGGATTATGACGTGTGGTTATCTATGACCTGTTGTTGGGCACTGATTGATGCTTTCCTGACGCCACGCATAAGAATAATGTCCGAACACATGACTGCCCGAAGCGTGTGTTTGTAATAAATGTTGAGCTTGCAGGATGCTGTGATATTGCTGACCGCAGCCAAATTCTGCCTTGGATCCCCTCCAAAAACAACAAACACAGTCGCTAAGTTCTAACTTAATAAAAAGCGTTATTAAAGTTCAACAAAAGGCCTGTTTATATTTAGTCTGAGCCTCCGGCTACAGCACATCAGATCTGGAGTTAGTGTGTTAGGCTTATCGCTAGAGTGAGAGAGAGAGTGTGTGTGTGTGTGTTAGGCCGTGTCTAATTTGGAGGAGTGAAAAGCCTCTGACTATATACTGCCAGAATGTTTTCACCTCTCTTAGTGTGTAAAAGAGAATTAACAAGAGTGGTGGAGAGATAAAGGAGAGGAATTGGTTTGGTCTGGGTTTATAGGGGGTTGGGCATTTGTCATGCTTTTCATTTAAAAAAAAACATACAACAGGAAATTACATCATAGAGAAGAACCCTGCAGATTGCCATTACCGTGTGTCAAGGTTAATAAGTCTGTTAAAATATCAGTAACACTTTACAATAAGGTCATGAGTTAATGCATGAACTAACAGTGAGCAACACATTTGTTACAGTAATTATTAATCTTTGTTAAGTTAAAGGAATAGTTCCCACTTAAAAATGAAAATTCTGTCGTCATTTAATCACCCTCATGTCGTTTCAAACTTGTATGAATTGCTTTCTTCTGCTGAACCCAAAGGAAGATATTTTTAAGAATGTTGGTAACCAGAGGGAAAAAAGTACTATAAAAGTCAATGGGGTCCCATCAACAGAAGAAAGAAATTCATACAGGTTTGAAACAACTTGAGGGTGAGTATAATGATGACAGCATTTTCATTTATAGCTCATGTTAGTTTATAGTGCATTAACTAATGTTACCAGATAGATTTGATTCCCATAACATATTAGTAAATGTTGAAATGAACTAAGATTAATAAATGCTGTAGAAGTACTGTTCATTCTTAGTTCATGTTAACTAATGAAACCTTATTGTAATGTGTTACCAAATCAGATAATTAAAATAGTGTTGCTATAAAGATGTGTATACTCATGTAGCCTACTCAGGTTAGATAACATACTTGATGGCTTCACCACATCTTTACACGTTTTAAAACGATTTCACCCATGTACATTTGCCTAATAATGGGAAATGCAGTCCACACCTTTATTTGCCATTGACTCTTAAACCAGCAAACCCTTACAGATTGGTTTATGATGTTTTTATCAGCAGAGAAAGGAAGGGAGAGAAATGACTAACGATGAATTTGAGTTTTATTAGAACAAGGAAAGTTGTCAGTGCAGATATTTAGAAGCAGAAAATCCCATTTAGAAGACACACTAAAATCCTCCCTCCCTGCCACGGCTGTGTTTCTTCCTTCTGGGTTTTCTTCTGTTAATAGGTTTGGAGACGGCTCTCTCAGAGGAGTGTGTGTGTGTGTGTGTGTGTGAGAGAGAGAGAGCTGGCTAATTGCGCGATTCTTTGATGTTTCAGATCTTTTTCCTCAAAAAGAGAATGTTTAGTAAAGTGGTGCAGAGGGACTGGAAATAAATAGTGTGTGCGGCTATGCTCATGAAACCCACCAGTAAAGACTGCTCAATATCCACAGGCGAGTAGGGCGGTGGCCCTTCCATGTTCCATGGTGCCTCCTGTAGGATGTCCGGAGTAGGGATGTGAGTCTGGCGGGACACAATGAAGTGGACGCGGTCCTCACTCGCCTGTAGAACATGTAGCAGGTGCCATTAGTGTCCTGCCTTATGTGATTTGTATGTTAATACATGAGCTTATATAAATGTTGAAACATATGCTAACTAGGGACAAGATAAAGTAGCTTGACGGGAACATTTCATTCTAGAGAGCATTTATATGGACAAAAATCTTTGTAGTGCAAGATGAGTCATCATCAGTATTTCTTTAAAAAAATAATTAAATGTTACATAAATGTTAAAATATTAGTATGTTACTTAAATTAACTTTAACTTAAATTTAGTATTTAACTTAAATTTAAAATTGAATGGAATTAAAATTCTGCTTTCATAAATTATGACATTAATAATTATTGATATATATTAGGGTGTGATTAGGGTGTATATTAATCATGATTAATCGCATCCAAAATAAAAGTTTGTGTTTACATAATATATGTGGTTTCACTGTGTATATATATATATATATATATATATATATACACACACACACATGCATGTATATTTAAGAAAAAAATATTATTTATATATAAAATATTTATATTTGCATATAATATAAATTATATATAAATCTATATACAGTATATACAAGAAAATAATTCTTAAATATATACAAGCATGTGTGTGTATTTATAAAATAATTATACACAGTGCACCCACATAAACACAAACTTTTATTTTGGATAATCGTTTGACAGCCCTTATATATATACAAAATTCAAATTAAGTCAAATATTTTTTACATACATAGTTTTCACTGTATAAATTGTTGGATCAAATTATTTAGCTCCCTTTATATTGTGTGAAGGAGATACCTTGCGAGATGTTCTCGAAGAGAACAAACATGGGCTAAAAGCCACCAAATTTCTTGGGGCATTTAACATTGGTGTAATAGTGTTGGCCTAGCATTTGCCATCTACTGCAGAAACCTTTTGAACTCTACAACAGAGCAAACAGAGGACAACAACTTCCCTGAGGAACGAGCAGTTCAAAAACTGAATTTGAAATTTAAAATAGTCCGTTCATACTTAAGGAGAGTGTGTGCGTAATATCTCATTATTACTCTCCGGACGTCTAGGAAGCACAATTACTAGATGTTGTGAGTGCCAATGCCCTACAGCTCCAGCTCAGTGTGCATGTGTGATTATATCTCAGGAGTGTATACTTATTAAAGAAAAAGTAATATAAATGGAGATTTGGGATCTATGGTGCAGTCTGTGTGTATGTGTGAGCTGAAGGAGGGCACAGGGCGCTAGTTTTTTCCCTCTCTGATTTATTTATCTTTTCCTCTTCATCCATTCCTCTCGTTCCATCTGAGTGCATCACAGCTCTCTTCTCTATTAACCCTTTTCTGTTGACAACCTTGTAGCTGCTGTTTCTCTCGAGCGCACACTCACATTGAGAGCCCATGGAGTTCTTGGGAGTTTAGTGCTCTGTCGCTGCCTCTTAAATGAGTGGGTTTAGCTTGTTATCGCACTAATTGGACTAATTTAATCAGTTTCCTGCCAGCAGTTAATCTATGTCAGAAACTCCTGCTGTGAGCGGCCATCTTGGTTCCTTCGAGACCAATCTGAACCAGACAGGAAGCAACGAGCTGAATAACAACATTCAGAAAGACCCACCGCCACACTGAAATACATATTAGATCACACACTCATTATACTCTCCTATACACCTTTATATCGTTATGACACACCTCCAACCACCGAGATGATTATCTGCCACAAACCTTCTGTAAACTCTTTATACTTTGCAATACTACTCAAGGAACATCCAATTTTATTTGGAACCATCACAATTGGCTTTTTGGGGATTTAGACTTGGTCTAGTTCTTGGCAAAGTCACTGTGTT
Organism: Pimephales promelas; assembly: GCF_016745375.1. The sequence continues at coordinate 17,852,488 of NW_024121432.1, read as the reverse complement.
ATGAATGATTTACTGAATTAGACGCCACAGGTTAGGATTTGAAGGCTTTGTAAACATTTATTCTTTGAAATGCTGAAAAGGCCTAGTAATAAAAGTGCTTAAATTATTTAGGATGACTTATATTAGGCTTAATGAATGTCAACAATTCAAAAGTGAAGCATTGCATAAAAAATAATTGATCTGCTGTTAAACTAAAGGCATGAAAATTGCACTTGCAATTAAGATTAGGTTTGGTCTATTTTTTCCCCTCTTTTTCTCCAAGCACTGAAGTGGGTTACTACTTCTATTATCATCGTTATTTTTATTAGAAGATTAGCTCTGGAAATTTGATGACTTTAATTTGTAACATTGCTGGAGAAGTTTCAAATTAATGCTATTTGTAAACACAGCCATACAATTAATGGTTTGCGGTTAGGACATTGACATTCTGACAAAAAGTCTGCTTGAGTTTGAGCCAATCCCACAATTCTGAAGGAGCTGATGCAATTACTCCATTCGTTTAGTTGTAAGCCTGTAATGTGGAAGTCAAAAACCGTGATTATTTGTGTCGTGGAAACAAATGTAGGTGAAATTGAAATAGACGAAAGAAACAAAACTAAAGAGCTTCTCACAATCCGTGTGGAAAGACTGATTCTTTCACTGTTTTGCCGCCGGCACAGCTGTTTAAAGGTCATTCAAAGGTGTTTTACCTGCATTGTGGTGATGGAATTTCACTGCAATTTTAGGTTTATTCCATGAAAGTTGCTGTTTGATTGTCAGACAGACTGTATTTTGCTAAAGCAAATGAAATCTGTATAGTCACTCAGATGGGTTGTATTTAGCTTTTTATCAAGAACAGCCAGCAATTCATCGGTTTGCACACTTGTATTAGAGATTGACTTGATTTTGAATAGTTCTGATGCATATTCACTATTGATTTGTGCCGTTTGTCACCATTTTGTCTGTTGGTATACACAGGCCTTAATGCTCACCACATTACCTTTGACCTCTCCCATAAGCCTCTCACCTGAATAAGCAGCGCGGCATGCTCGGGGGCGCCGTATCGCAGGTCGTGGCCGTTGATGGCCAGCACCCGGTCGTCGACCCTCAGCCTTGCGTCTCGGGCGGCCAGCCCCCCCTCCAGCAGGTGGAAGATGAAGACGCCATGTTCGTCAGGCCTGCGCACCAGCTTGATGCCCAGCTGTTCATCTGGGGCCCTCTTTACAAGGACCACATGCAGGCTGTCATCCCGGATGGTGGGGGTGTGTGTGGGGAAGGCCTCCGTGGGGGAGTGGTGGTGGGAACGGTAACGGTGGCGCTGCTCGCGCAGTACGGTCAACCGCAGCAGTGTGCAGGGCTGCTTCAGAGCCGCCACGGCATAACAGTGAGGCACGTTACTGATGTCTATACCATTCACCTGAAGGGAAGACGGCATGAGAGAGGGAAATCAAGAGAACTGTTGTTTTGTTTGTCTTTGTCTTTTTTTCTATTATATTTTCAAAGCTCAAACAGTGGAGGACGGCACTGGCAGTACTGTCATTGGTTCGATTAGCAACAAATTTACTGGAATTGTAGTCGCTTTGGATGAAAGCATATGGCAAATGTAAATATAATAGAAGAGAGAAGACAAAAGATGATGTCAATGGGGGATGGTGAAAGGGATCTGGAAATGTTGCAAACCGAATTGGAGCTAATGTTGTAACGAGCACCAGAGCTCAATGTTTTTGAGTGTGCACTAATTATTATAGCAGTAAATACTTTCTGGCTTTCTGCAATTCTAAGGTTTAGGAAGGGATTAATATGCTCCAAATTTGTATATATTTGTTCTATGTTTTGATATTTGATTTTGATATTTTGAGAAATCTGATTCTGCTTTCAGCTAAGCTGTAGTTTTTAGGGATGCACAATGTATTGGTACCATATCAGTTATGTCAACATTTAGACCGTTTTAGTCGATACTGTTTATTTATTTAGACATAATAGTATAGAATATTACATATTTACCATTTCTCTGAAATAGGCCATAAAATCTAAATAATTATATACTTTAGTTAAAGCTACAGTCCGTAGCTTTTTAGGGGGTTAAAAATAATCCAAAATACATATTTGAGAAAATACATAACCAGCCAGTGTTCAAAACTATCTGCTTGCCTCAGCTCGATTCAAAGCGGTAAGCTTCTTTTAATGTTTTTAACTCCAGTGGTACTGGTGGATTTCCGCGAGAGATTCGTGCATGTCTTTGCGTCATTACGTCACATCTGTACACACACATCTGTACACATAAAGGAGAAGTCTCGGCTAGTACGCCATATTTCGTGTGAGGATGTTGTTGATTTATAGCCTTTTCTCACAGTACTTGATATAAGTATCAATTTTGATGGCCGATCCAGAAAGGTTCAAATGACAATCACCAGTGACAAGTAAGATGGGTGAATGTATGGGTTGTAAAATGCAAAAGACTTTGTTCAGACTTCAGAGTGGCTAACTTAAAGAAAAAAAGACACTGTAACCGGACCCATTCGAAAACAAGGACATATATCGGAAGGACATTGCATGTAGTCACGCAATGCTGACGTTGTTAACATTAACAAGTTAAGAACAAAGTATAATTTGCACGGTTTTTACTGCAATGTCAGAACCATAACAAAAGTGGATTTTACTTGTTCAGATTACATTTTCCGGCATTACATCAGATTAGATTTTCCGACTAATTATGTTAGTCATACTTCCGAAAAGAGTAATGGTGTCGAACTACAACTCACGTAAAGTTGATAATTCCACGAAAGACTGCAATTGCAGATTTCGAACAGAGATGGCGACAAAGAGGAAAAAATGCGGACTGCGGCTTTAAATACAATTTTAGTCTAATCACTACAGCCCTGCTTATTTTAATTTATATAATTAAATTAAATTAAACAATTAAATTAAAAATGAAAACAAAATGGAATTTTAAAAAATCGTATTCTGTCTGGTTGCATGCAGAGTCCTCAGAAACACACTTCCCTTCTGAACAACAGATGGCGAAGCCCATGACAACATGTGCTATCACTCCTACTGTACAATGACGTAACATTAGATCTAGCACACATACGCACCTTGAGGATCATATCCCCAGGTAGCAGTCTTCCATCCCGAGCGATGACCCCCTCTCGGTAGATATCCTGAATGAGAATGCGTACTAGAGGCGTCTCATTGCCCCCGACAATGCTGATAGCCAGAGGTTCACAAGGATCTGCCCTGGTGATCTTAATACTGGTGAGCTCACCATCAGGGATTAGATGATGCAGCTGGGGTAATGCAAATACTGAGAGAGAGAGAGAGAGAGAGAGAGAGAGAGAGAGAGAGAGAGAGAGAGAGAGAGAGAGAGAGAGAGAGAGATCTGTAATCAGTGAACTCCCACATGATCATTACTTTCTGTGCTAAACGAGGCATCTGTCCAGACCAAAGCAAGGCCAAACATGACTTCAAGCCTTAAAAAGCATTACAGTGGTCCATCAGAGGAAGGAGGGAGGAGGTGGCAAGACTTTATATTCTGAATATAAGATGTGCATAATTCAGATAAACTACACTCTTAAAATGCAGGGTTGTTTCAACTTTGGGTCAAATATGGACAAACCCAAAGATCCAAAACCAAAAATCATACTGACCCCAGAGATCTTTGAATGTACACTGTATGTACATTGACACTCTACTAACTATAAGTAACTTTGCAACTACATGTCAACAGACTCTTATTATAGTTTTAGTAGACTGTATTAAGGAGCACAGCTGTTTAACATTGATAATAATAATAAATGTTTCTTGAATCGACATATTAGAACGATTTCTGAAGGATATGACACTGAAGACTTTATAGATTGCTATGCTGCCATAGAGCTACAGTTTGACAGACCATTATGAAAATACTTAATGGACATTTATTTAGAATATGCTCGACCGTTTGTATTTGTTCTGGGTGAAAGATTTGTACCTGTAACTGAAATGACTGTAAACTACAGCTGTATTCAGTAACAACCTCTGTGATTTGTCTCTCCTTATCTTTTATCCATCCCTTCTTTCTCCATTACACATACTCTCTCTCTCTCGTATCCGCCTGTTCTCCACAATCTGCAGTTTCTCTCTTTCAAAGTCAATATTTTCCCTCTCATCTCCTCTGATTGCTTGCAGGGAGAGAGAAAGTGCAGCTCATTACTACTGCAACCAGTGTGTTACATAACGAAAGAACACACACCCAAACTCATCAGTATTTTCCTCACTCATGTCAAATCTCTCAAGCAGTCTTTTTCACTTTTGTTTTCATTCAGAAAGCAACCCTCTCACTCAGCGTTCATCTGTCCAGTCCCTCTGTCCCGACACACTGCTTCATTTCCTCTCTGTCGTTCTCTGATAAGTCTCCTCAGGCTCCATCTGCATTATTAAAGGACCATATGCTACTGCGGTGCTGAGCGGACCCAAACCAGACTGTCACCTTCTGACACACACCCTTTATTATCCATTGATTGTTTTATCTTTCCATTGAACACTATTGATGGGAAACTTTTTTCCCAGAGCATGAGAACATGATTTTGTGTTTTGTAGGTGACCATTTCTCTGCCATTTCAGGTTCTTAAAGGGATAGTTCACCCAAAAATCTTTCATCTTTTACTCACCCTCATGTTGTTCTAAACCTGTATGAATTTCTTTCTTCTGCTGAACACAAAAGAAGATATTTTGAAGAATATGGGTAAGTCAAAGTCAAACATCAACTGTTTGGTTACTGACATTCTTCGAAATATCTTCTTTTGTGTTTAAACTTATCATTATGACACATGGAGCTTTTTAAATATGCTATAATGCTTCAAAATCAGTACACAGTTATAACTAGGGTTGAGTATCGAGAATCGAGTATCGATTGGAACCGAGACTAACTTTTCGTTTTTCCCGGAATCGTTCAAAAGTAAAAATTTCGATTCCTAGTTTCGATATTCACAGTCCGCCGAGCGGAAGAAGAAACCGCTGAACAACACCAACTAAGAAGCGTCTACCGGAAGTGTTCACATAACCACGCGAGTCAAACATGAGTAGCTTACGTCGACGATCCAAAGTGTGGCTTCACTTTTCTAAAAATAACGAAATCTTGGCAAAATGCAAAATTTGTGTCAAAAGGAGTATTTTTACAGAAGGAGTATTTCCTTCAGAAAGACCGTTGGTTAGCAAGGTTAGCTAAACTTTTTTGACCCTGCCTCTTAAAAGAATCGGAATCGAGAATCGTTAGGAACCGGAATCGAAACAAGGAATCGGAATCGGAATCAGAATCGTTCAAATTCAAACGATACCCAACCCTAGTTATAACCAAACATTTTTTCATATTTAACCAAACATTCTTACATTTACTAATTTTATAATGCAAAAAAGCAACTTGAAGAGATCAAATTGTACTAAACTATGGATGAAATCTAAATGATTGAAGGAACCATGTGCATGTGAATTCATACTGTAAATGTGTTCATGTGTTTGCATTTTTTGGGGGGTGAAAGATTAGATTCACACTGAACCTCTGCCTGTGCCAGCTTTGACAATCTTTAGTAATCCCAGTAACAATCTTTGATATACCTCTTCTTATCTTCATCTGTCCTTCTTTCTTCATAACACACACACACTCTTTCTCTGTTGCGTTCTCTCCTATCTGCCTACTCTTTATTGGTTTTAATTTGGTCGAACTGGTCCCCCAGCTCGTCTCCTTGCCAGGTTAAGCTGGTGTTTAGCTGGTTAACCAGCTGGACTCCTGACCTGACCAGCTGACAAATGCTCAAATACAGTACTTGTAAGACACATACACTTACCCTCTGGTGGTATGTTGGCGTTTCTGAGGTTGTCACGCTCCTCTGAGGTGTCATTGGCTACTGCTGTCCCACTCTTGGTCCTCCTCAGGACACTAAAGGCTCGATTCAGGCGCCGAAAAGAGCGACTACGCACCGAAGTTCTGTCAAAGTTGCGATCTGTGAATGAACGTGAGAGAGATATGAAGGAACTGAGTGAAAAAGAAGGAGAGAGAAACTACTTTGCCTAAACATGCCTGAACATGTCCCTCACACATCCTTCTATCCACTTGCAGCCAATCACAAATGAGTCGGCACACAGTAGCCAATCAAATTTTCTCTCTTTGTAGCACCAAAATACATTGCACCTGCAGGCCAAGCAATGAACATCTGAAGTAAGCAGCACCTGCTGGTGCTGTATTGTGGACACTGCAGTAAGGTTACTTATAAATTCTTCTGGTCAGACCTGAATCAGCACAGAACAGAGCAGGACACTTTTTATGTCTGTTTATCTAACTTAATCTATAGATCACAGACAAAAGTTTCACATTATAACAAAAATACAACTATGTTATGTTACATATGCCCTGTTTGACATTTTTAATACACCCAGGATGCCGAGAGACTCACCAGGTGATAAGTGGAAAAGATAAATAAAACTGTAGAGAATTTACGACAAACTAATGATCAGTTAGGGATAATAAAATATAGTAAAGTTAGTTAATTTAGTAAAGTTATTTAAGATTAAAAATGGTAGGGTTGCTGGGTCTGTAAAGGTCGAAACCCCTTGCAATACATGTTGTTCTGTCTCATACCTCAACTCTTTCAGTCTTTCTGTCCTGATGGACAGAGTTCTGACATGTGGCATTGACAACATTGGAGCCAGACAGCTTGTTCAGCTGCAGTGTCACACTGTTTCCAGTCCCAAAGCCAGAATTGCTGGAGCAGCAACATTTATTGTCCCCATTCTTAAGGCTTCACATTTCGAGGGGACGTCAGACAATGAAACATATCTGAACTACTTTGTGGAGGTCAGGAACAGGCCTCATAAAGTATTCATAAGGTATATTTGAACGTTCTCTATCTCCTCCTCTTTGTTTCTGTTACTGCAATTTCAATTGCACGTCTCAGATGAACCTTTTCAGACATCCACTTTGTGGATGAACATTTTTTTCCCCCCATAAAACTGCATAAGGCAGCTTTGAACAACTGACATTAGTCAGATTAGCTGTTTCAGTAAGTATGAGGGAGAAATACAAACATTTATATTGTGGGGGACATCCTTTAATGTACTTTTTTAAAATTAAAAAATAAATAAATACCACATTTATTCTTAATATACTGTATATATATATATATATATATATATATATATATATATATATATATATATATATATATATATATATATATATATTTCGACAAATACACACAAACACAATTGTGTGCACTCACACTCACTCTTCCTGGAACCGCTGCGTGCTGCCAGGCTGGTGGTGCTCCCTGATTGGCTGTTATCTTCCATACTGGGCTCATAGGCGGGGTTAACCAGGCCAGGCTCGTCTGATAGGAGGGCGATAGCAGAGGAGGGGCATCCCTCCCCGGGCAGTGCCGCCACAGTGAGTTCTGAGGTGCTATCTGTGCAATCTCCCTCCTGAGAGCGCCGCTTTCTCTCTGCGGAGAGGCCATAGTGTGACGCTCCTTTACACCTGTGAGAACACACACCGACAACTAGGTCAGCAAGATACATTATCATACAATGAATGTGTCATCATCTATGCACCAATTAGGAAAGCAAAGTCATGTAGAGGAGACTGAATAATCACATTGTTGCAAGAGGGTGCTTTTGGACGTCTATAGTATACTTGATCTTTGTGTGTGTGCTGTTGTGTTGCTGATGTGTTACGCTGCTATCGCAGAGGAGATCAACGAACAAATACGTTTCGCCCCAGGAAGCTTGGCAAACAAACATAAAGACTAGAATATAAAACACCTCACCTTTGAAATGAGAGTCCTACTTTACAAAACTAACCATGCAGAAGCTATCTCTTACTGTACCGGTACTCATACACGCTCACAGGCAGACGCTGGTGTAGATTACATATGAGCACATTCAGAAATAGACTTGCAGCTTATATATCTACCTTAGAGCATTCCTCTAGTGACCACAAAGAGACATTGACAAACCAATAAACCATCAGCCCGTAATTAGACACACACGAGAAAACCCTCCCGCAAGGTCATAGGTTCTCCTCCGTCCTGAATCCCAGAGCTTTACACCAGCAACAAGATATTCTGTTCACACTGAATGGAAACTGCTGTGCGTTGGTGATCCTATCAGATCCACTCAGAATATATTTGATGTTTTATCATGGACCAATGAAATTTCCATGTGGGTAGGACGATAGACAGACAGGCAGACTGCAGGCACAAGTTGTAAAATAACAAGGAAATAATAAAATGATCTCAAAAACAATTGTGAATGACGGCACCGCTATGGCAGCTACTGGAGCAGAGCTCTCTCTGAGGGGATGACTGTGAAGAGATAAATCAATGGGCGGACACATTCACGCAAACAGCACCAGGAGAGATGCCATGCCTTGGGGACCTGCTTTAAAATCAAGCATTTTGTCTCACTATTCATGCCTGTCTACACACACATGGACGCTATAAAGGAAAGAAAGGGGACTTGTGGCAAAGAGCTTGACACTGGCCGTATATCTCACTTACTACTGACCACTGATTGGAATCCCTCAGGTGTGCAAACTTTATAACCCCTAAAAGAACAACGTCTGCTTTCACTCAAGTTCCGTTACGGTGCGGATGAAACACCTCAACTTCTGTTGGGAACCTGAAGAAAGGCAATTACCTCACACTTTATCGGATGATACAGGTAGAATGACAAACAGACAGTGACACAATGGTATAGATAGACAGAGAAACTGGTCAGAAATGTATAATAGACCTCCTCTGTGGCCATCAAAAGCAATTAGAGTGATTAACTGAGAGGGAACATCATCTTCTTGTATTATATAACACAGGGGCTCCATGGAGACCAACCAGTGGTTAACTGATGTGGGACAGTGTTAGTTCACTTCCCCCCTGTCAGTCTGAAACTCTTACATCATTAATAGTCGTGAAGAAGAGCCTCCTAAGTGAGTTGCATAGCTAAAACGTAATTTACTCTTCTCCAAGAGGAGAGACAAGAACATTTTAATTGGTAGCTAAAATGAAGCTAAATGAATGAATGTAAATGTAAGGTTCATGAAGGGTCATTGCTTTTTTTTAACATTATCAATAAAACAAATTAATCATTCCTCAGACCCAGAATAGAGTGCCGAAGTTATGACGTCATCAATCTGTAGGCCAAAACGCGGAAGTAAGTTAGCATTTTAGCACTCCCGGTTCTCTCGCTCTAAAGTCTATGGGTTTTTTGAATGGGTTTTTGCTAAATCACCTGAAATAAGGTCTGTGGTGAACAAAGCCTCTAAATATTTTCACGTTTTGATCTATGACATAGAACACACAGTTATAACCTGCTTGTGGTTTTTTAAACTTTATTGTGTCTGCTTGTGTTTTTTAAAAACTTAATATAGGCTTCAAAATGTATACATTTTGGATTATAGAGGCTATATGCGTTTCCTGAAATTTAAACTCGTGACTGACACCTGTGGCCAAAAAACAGAAATGCTCTTCCTTTCTGCTCGCTCTCACAACATGCGCTTTTTTACGTGCACACTTTAGTCATCTGCTGCAAGGAGGTCAACATTATGTTTACAGACAACATTATGTTTATGAACGCGCTTGACGTCACATCCGCAGACAGTGCGGGAAAAGTCCGACCCGACAGAAAATAGGAAAAATAGGATACAGGCTTATAGGTGCACCCACTGTGACCGGACAATGTGTCAGTATGCTCATCAGGAGATGTTTTAGTCATAAATGGTAAAATAAAAAGGGTATTGTTATGTTTATTTTGGGGGAAAAGCTGCATATAGCCTCTTTAACTTGTAAAGATTATCTTGATAGACAAAATGTGTAAGGGTCACAACTCTTTGTTAAACGCAGATTTTATTTTTTGCGATTTTCCAAAAGTCTATGGGGAAAATGCATAGCGTTTCGATCGATGGAACCGAAGCACCGCTAGCTTCCGAGTTGTCCTACAAAGTGATGTCATCACTTCGGCACTCTATTTTAACGACATTAGCTGAATTTATTTTTTTTTCTTTCTAAAGTTTGTTTGTTTGCTTGCCTTTTGGGAGCTTGACAGCCCATAGTCACTATGAAATGACTTTTGTGTTCTACAGAAGAAAAAATTGGCATTGTCTTTTAGTGGAACGAGACAAATTCTCACCAAACGATCATTGAACTCTGACCGCAGTAGCAAATGATACTATCTGTTTTAATAAGGACTAATGCTCTGTGCAGTGTGTATACGAGAGACTGAGAGAAAGAGAAAGATGCGACACAATGGTCTTGTCTGTTCCTTCGTTAATGGGCTTAGGCTGATGTTAATTAAAACAGGCTTTCCTACTAGAGATAAAGCAGCAATCTGTGGTCTGAAGTCATAAGCTGTCTTGTTTGTCCCGACACACTAATATGGAAAGGTGCAGCTACAATAATGGCAATGCAGAGGTTATTGTTAATCCAAGCATCTCATTATATGAATGATGGCATGTGTCAGTCACCTTGCACCTAATTTCCTTTTTCATTTATATTCTCTCACACTCATATACACAGCCATATGGACGGGCAGCAGGGCACAGAGCAACAGAGAGAGAGATTAACAACTCTCATCCACTTTCCATCGCTCTCTCCCCATGTTCCAAACCCTTTTTTATTCGTTCACATCCCTCCATCTATGAATCTTCCCTGGACCCTGATCACTAACTTTCTCTTCTCATTCTTTTTGCTGTCATCCATCCCACATTATTACAGTTTATATGTACCTTCTACTCTCTTAAAGGGACATTACATCCAAAAATGATCATTATAATCACTGTCATTACTCACCCTGATGTTGTTCCAATATGTGACAATCAAATATGACAAAAAGACAATCAAATATGCACCTGTGTCCAGTATGGACGTCAATAACATGAAACATGATTGATAGATTATTGTAACCACATATCACAATATCAAACTTTTTTTTTTTTTTAGATTGAGAGAGAAAGAGAGAGAATCTCTTTTTATCTATAACCTATAGCCTCTATCTTCTATCTTGTTTTCTGTTTTCATTTTCTCCCCCTGTTTTTGATTGTGATTATGGAGATGTAGGCCATAGCCCAGTGAGACCTCATAGTGACCTTACAAAAAGAGGGAGAATTATGTGCTCCTCTTCTCTTAATAATGATGAAATTAATCTCCAGAATATTCTGCTGGCTACTTACAGCTCACACACACACACACGCTCGCACTAAATCCAGTACACTAAATCTTCGACTACATCAAAACACACAATGGTCTGAATCTAAGTCATCAAAACCAGATTGACGCTTCAATCCTCTTTTGAGTGAATGGATTATCCTGAACCTACCCAAATAACACAGCTCTAAGACTGGGTTGTACTAGTCTTGGACACACATAGAAACATATTTCCATCAGAGTGAGATATCAGACTCAATTCGTCCCAAAAAGATCTGAATTCAAACACACGCATTTAGTGGGTGTGTGTAAACACATCATGTACCAGTCATATTTTCAGTCTTGTTGCAGGACTGACTTTACTCATTCTCATTGTGGAATTCAGATTTTTACATTCATCACACAGAGACATTTCTCAAGTATATACTCTTGACTACAAATTATAAATTATATATATATATATATATATATATATATATATATATATATATATATATATGTGTGTGTGTGTGCATCGCTACATTTTTTCACCGCTACATTAAAAATTGTGCATTGCTACAATTTTTATCGCTACACCGAAGCGATAAAAATTCTGTATTCTAAATTTTTAGGCCAGACAAGTAATTTGTTGAGGGTTGTTTTTTTTAAGGAAGGACTTCATGCCTGTGCACATACCTGTGGAGTGGACGGACTCTTAATATGCGTGTACTGTACGTGCCATTGGCTTTCTCACGTTTTTTGTAGTTTGCGTAGTAGAGAGAACTTGAACATTAAAACGGTGTCGTGTTAGTGGCCCAGTTAATACCTGTAACTAATGATTGTTGCAAAGGAAGTGAATCAATCAAAACTAACTTTATTCTAGAGCTGCTATACAACCAAAACAATCTCTACACTGTAAAAAAAAAAAATATTTTCATGATTTGTAATCACAACATTATTTCTTTTGTCAAATCAACTTAAATAATTTATGTAGTTCAGATAACATAATATTTTAAGATAACCTTCATTGTATTAATTCAGTTTTTCTATTTCAATGAACTTACATTTTTAAGGCAGCCAAGTTACTTCATTGTTTTTAAGTTAAACCAACAATATTTTTTTACGGTGTATCATCACTGTAAAGCCGCTTTGGAACAATCCTTTGTTAAAAGTGCTAAGCGATATAAACTAAGATGACTTGACTTGACTATAGGCTATATCATTTGTATGTGCATGATAGATTATATTATATATATTTTGTTCATTTCTCCCATTTTTCTAATAAGTATCAATATAATGTTATTTACATGATTAACTGACGAAATTAAATAATTTTGGATCTGTTTACTGTTTCCATGTCGATAAGTAATTATGCATTCCTTATGTACAGTATGTGCATGTGTATATTATTATATTATATAGGCCTACTTTCTTGCATTTTTGTCACATTTTTCTAGCCTGAACTAGCATTTAATGTTTATTGACATATATTTAATTGAAAAAACGATTTACTTTCTTTTTGCAGAATTGAGTGGTTATGCTTCCCTTAGGCGTGCGTATCAGATATACAGATAATGCTTAAACATGAGATATTCCATCCCTTCCCCCTGGAATCTCCACTGCTAGCCTGCTAATCCAGACGCGAGCATCAGGATAACACACGACTGACACACAGAGAGGACAGGGCAGAGATGTGCTCATCATAATTCACTGCTGAACCACTGAGATAGAGAGAGATACTAAATCACGCCATCACCAGACGCTATCAGCACTCTTATAAGTAGCTACACCATGCAGCGGGGACACACACACAAACACTCGCTTACTCTCACACTGCAGCAGTTACAGAGCGAGAGACTAGTTGTCCGACAGACAGCATTGCAACGCAACGCTGCACCAGCACAAAATGCATTTCTGACAAAATTGCAGCACATTCAGTTCCAATTGACATCTGAAATCTCAGAGCGCTGCAGGTTATTGTGTGTTTACCCGCCGCATCTGATACACTGCAGGGGTCTCAAACCTGGGAGCCACTAGGTATAACAAAATGTGGTAGCCTATATATTATTTGAAGGGTGATATGAAAAGGAATTCAAGACCCCCGATCATTTAATTTGAGGTCAAACTCTTTTTCCATATCGTTATTGTGTTAACAATTGTAAAGAGAACTGCATCATTGGAAAATGGTGCTCGGTCTATCTGATCTCTTTAATTGCTTTGACATGTTTAACTTGGGAGGCATGCACACACATATAAATACACTTTAATCAGTCTTTGTGAAGTTTATCAAAGGAGGTGTCTTCCTCCTTATCTGTACTTAATCTGCTGATCGGTTTGAAGATCAGAGCTTCAGTGCAGCAGGAGGAAGGATTAAGGAAAGTAATAATCTCAGGGAGAAAAAGACGGCAAGGAGGAGGGAGAAGGAGACAAATCTTGTTTTTCTTTTTTCTGGGTCTTTTGGAGTCGTGACATATTCACGTCAAGTAATTCATTGTCTGGTGGATTATACACTCATGTCAAATGTTCTGAGAGAACTACTAAGACCAGAGAAGAGGAGAGGCCGATGAATGGCCAAGGAAAACTCGTTGGGGGACATTTTTAAAATCCACTTAAATTTCTCAAAATTTCACAGCCTGTTTTTTTTCCCATTATCCTGTTGTGAACTCTGTAGCTGCACTACTAGCAGCACCAAATGGAAGCTGGACTTGTCTGCCATTGGTTGGTCCCTCCCCAAACTCACACCATTAGTTGAGCCAATGTTGAGAGAAAATGTGCTTCGTCAGACCAGGTGGGGTTCTTAAACAAAGTAATGCTCTTTATGCTACATTATGCTACAATAGGAGGACTTCAATTATTTTTTAATTAATTAATAAGTGTATTTTTTCCAACTAACTTTTCGATTTTAACACATAATAAGAAAACTATGTTATATCTCATTTAAGATTAATTGATTAATACTTTCATACTACACTTGGTTCATTAATATTTCCATCTCAATTAAACATTTGATGCCATATTTTATTTTATATATATATATATATATATATGTGAGCCCGATCTCATGAAAGTTCGTATCTATAGCACGAATGTCATTTCTCGTGCCATTTACATGCCACAACTAGTTTTTGCGTGTACATGGTATGCGTTTTTTGCGTGCATATGATACGCACTTTTTGGCATATAATAAGTACGAACTCCCCACCCCCCTTCCCCCTAAACCTACCCAGGGGGTTTTCAGTGTGTAGCATATGCACGAAAAAAAAATTTTGGGCATATAAATGCCACGAGAAATGACAATCGTGGTATAGATACGCACTTTCATGATATATATATCATGAAAGTGCGTATCGAGTCAGCGATGCATCTGAAGTGGCCTTTTAAAAACACAAACAAAAACAGTTTTCACAAAACTAAAACTTTGCATTTATCCCTTGTGAACACTGCCACACACACTGACTACATTAACCAGTTCCCCGTTCTCTCCTCTGTATATGAAACTGTATCATGCGACTCGCTCAGCCAATCACTGACATCACATTGGCAGCAGCCAGCAAGGACAATTATGAAGACCAAACTTTCCCTTCACCATCCCTCTCTCTCTTATGCATTTTTCGAAACCATCTTCTTCCCCACCCATTTCTGTTTCTCTTCTTCTCTGTGATGAGAACAGCAGGATGAAGACAGCAGCAGATTTATGTTCATCCCTCTACACCACCCCCTCCCCACCCCCAGCTGAGCGACCGCATTGACTTTATTTCTCACATTCTCTCTCTCTCTCTCTCTCTCTCAGTGTGGAACCAGGACAGTGATCTGCTTTAGTTCTTTAATGTGTGCAGGAGATAGTGCTGGAGTATCTTTGCTCTGAGCGCTTGACATTGAGACCTGTGCTCAGTCTGAAGCGGTAGATACAACTGGCCTGCTCCTATGGTAGATGGAGAGTGCTCCCTTTGCATGTGATCCATTTTGCAAGTGTTTGTGTGTTGTTCTGCACAAATTCAGTCACAGCCAAGGATAGAAATGACATCCCAATGATGCATTTTAAGTGGGTTTTTTTTAAGGGACCCTGTGCCCCGGCGGACACGTGTGTGCTTGTGTAGGCCTACTGAAGGTTTAGAATATGTATCTAATCTATTCTAGTGTGTGTGTGTATAATCCTCTGTTTATTCACACTTTGGCTTCACTTGAGCAGCTCTGGTTGGCCTAGTTTTTCAGATATCTTCACATATGCGGTCATCTCCGAGTTTGCCACTGTGACGACAAGAGATCCTGCATTGCCTAATACAATAGTGAGCAAGAGCCCATTCAAGCTGAGGGGAGATGCATTTGTATATTTTGTAATTAAATTGCTTTAAAGTGTCCCCTTTATGCTTATTCAAATATTAACTTTCATACACTGTTTAATAGTATAACTGTCTTTGAATGTAAGCACTCTGCAAAGTTGTAAAGTCGTAAGTGCATGATGAAAGTCTCCGAAAAGAAAGAATCGAATCTGAACCGCCAAACCGAGTCGTCTGGAATTCTAGTCACACTTTTTTGACCTGCATGCGTAACACCGTAACACATTTGCCTACTTTGACCCGCCTACTTTGACTCGTGTTGTGTACATGTCGAGAAGACACTGTTTTCTGCTCTGCAAAAGCAAATTTGTTTTGTTTATAATCGGATATTAAATGACAAATTCCACGAATAAAAACATAAAAAAAACAAGATGGAAGTCACTGAAGCCATGAAAAAATAAATGATGAATTTGAGAGTGTAAATAGTTTTTTTTATTAGCTGCTTTTTGTGATTGACTGCGGCATGCCTGAGTACGTACTGCAAGAGAAACCTACTTTGTGACTGCTGAAAAAGTATGTTCTATATATAAACGTGTGTTTTGTAAATGTTATCTGAGCGTACTACATTGTCCATGTTGTCATTGTCATGACTTTCAGCATCAGTTGCATCGCTTCACAGCCATTTACAACCCCTCTCCCATGGCCTCATGAGGTAGCTAAGTGTTCATCAGATGCATTCTTCAGAATCTGGCCAGATTTAGTAATGTCATCCAGGTACATTTTGCCTATTGTTTTTTGCCTACTATTTAGTTGGGATGTCGGCATAATCATATGCATTGATGGTATTATACGTTTAAAAACATTTGGACAGTCCAAACAAGTCATCTTCCCATAGTGCTGTTGCTAAAATGTATACTCAAATGTCAAAAGGAATACACTTCAAAATGATGTGTGATCACTATAAAGCACTGCAGTGCATGTACATGTAACACTCGGTTGCGATGTTACTTTTTTTTTTATAATGTGTATTTCAACCCAAGGATTTCAACCCAGGTTTATGTGTGTAAGTTGTGGGAGGAGCATTTCTTATCTTTCTATCCCTGCTTGTACAGTGTCTGTATTTTTCATACAAACAGGAAACCCGCACACTCCACTTTTTGTGCCTTTCCCAAAGTCTCTCTACTATCTCCTAGCAGTGACTGAGCACCCAGCCCAGGTGCAGATCCGGCCATGAGATCAGGTGCTGAGCAGAGAAAAGAACTCAGCCAACTCTCTGTCTCGGATGCAGCTTAAGTGTCGAATTAGCAACGTTTTTTTTTTTTTTTTGCTTGCTCCTCATCATCATTAACCTGATGAGGAAGGTGAGAGGACGCATAACAACTGCAGAGCAACTGCAGGACAGACACAATCTGTTGAACTCTTGCTCTCTGGGGGAAACGCTCAGAAGCAGTATTTGACTCCACTGAGGACAATGTGGCACTCACATGTAGGTCATCCTTTTCATTTTTTCTGAAGACTGCTTTGATTTTACAGGCTTGCATTAGTTAAAGGTGCATGTGAAAGCTGAAATCAAAGCTTTAATTAGTAAAGCTTTAATTCGATTAATTACAGGGAAAGAAATCTGACAAGGTGTAATTATAAGATAACTAGTGATCTTTGAGATCACTTATTTAAGGGTTAGTTTGAAAATAAATGTGAAATTTCTGTAATTCATAACTCACCTTCATGTTTCTCCAAACCCATAAGACCTTTGTTGTAAACACAGTGCATCAGCATCACACGCATGTGTCGTGGTGCTCACGTGACAAGTGTCAAAGACTGACACAGAAGAGAAGAAATTGTTGAATAACAATTTTGTTTTTATTTTTTTGCGCACGAAAAAAGTATTCTTGTCGCTTCATAACATTAAGGTTGAATCACTGTAGTCACATGGACTATTTTAACAATGTCTTTCTGGGCCTTGAAAATGGTAATAATGAAGAGAGCTTGCATTTCATCAAAAATATCTTCATTTGTGTTTTCAATGTCTTACGGGTTTGGAACATGAGGGTGAGTAATTACTGACAGAAATGTAATTTTTGGGTGAACCAACCCTTTGGGGGAAAAAAGAAATTTGCTATACTGACAATTGAAAATGATAATTGTCTGACAGGAATGCAACAAGCCCTTCTGAGGGGGTATGTGCACGGAATGCGACTTTGGACCCCCATTTCAACCTCAAGGATTTGACTTTGGACCCCAACTTTTTGCCACTCCTGCCATTTTTTGCAAAAACAGGCCAGATACCAGTGAAAATTCACAATTTTCTATTCCTACATTGATACCACAGCTAAAATACCACTGCTAAAATAGCATATAAAACATTGTATACGTTTAAAACATAACTACAGACACGTAACAGTAGTAGAGGTGATGAATAATCAAATAAAACAATACTGGATTTTCTTCACTGTATAAATTACACAGAGATTAATCCAAGTTATTCAGTCAGGAGCAATGAAGGATTTTTTTCTTTGTTCTTTGTTGTTTGATTAAAGTTAAAAACCCAGCGAGCAGCAGACATATTAGGTTGTTGTCACTTTAAGACCTAATACACAGATCCAGTACACTTATTTCTATGTTTACTATACTCGCCAAGACGGGCATTTTTAAAAAATGTTTTGGTCAACTTGTCTGTTCAAGCCCAAGAAGACGTGAAAGAGAGCTCAGTTCAGTAATTGTGTGTAGTCTGAGACTCATCTTTCTTGGTAGTACCGTGAGTAACGAATTAAGTTCCGTTTTGTGTCTTGATTATTTAAATTGCCAAGGCTTAAAATCTTGTGACAATGTAGCACTGGCCTATCAATTGTCCCAAGCATCATTATCGTTTGTTTACGTTCATCTTCTCACATTGCATTGTTAGAATTCATAAATTTTTTTTTTTTTTTTAAATCTCGAATTTGGTTCTTTTTTTGGTTCTTTTTCTTTTTTAAAAAAAATAAATATTTGGCAAGGAATTAAATTGATACAATTGATTAAATTGATAGAAAGATGATGGTTACTTTAACATTGTTACAAAATCTGTTTGAATTTTTTAATGTGGTTTTCACAAAAATATTAATCAGCTCAACTTTATCTTTAACAGATAAGAAATGTTTTTCGAGCTCCTAATCATCATCATATTAAAATTATTTCTAGAGGATCAATGGAGTAATGTCTGCAAAAAATTAAGCTTTGCCAGATTTAAATAAAAATGTATTAAAATAGAAAACAGTTATTGTAAATGGTATAATATTTCACAATATTACAGTTATATATATATATATATGGACCCATGACGGTTTATGTACATTAAATACCAGTTCAATGTCAACATCATTGAGTTCTTTACATCACACATTTCTTTTCTTCTCTCGGTGCTGCATGCTGTTTTTGTGATGTGCCTTGGCACAGATAAGTAGATGGGTTATGCGGTCACTGAGTGAGCCAGCGAATGCCGCAGGACAAACCGCTCACGCGCACGTTCAGCGGTCATCCGCTCAGTATGCCTGAAAATAAGGTCACCACGGCAACACGTGTGACACCCTGATGACGACATGCTTCTGTCTGACCAGAGCCATCCGCTGCATGCAGGCATACACACATGCACATATACACAATCAATCACTATATCCCCCACCCCCATAACTGATGATCTGTTCTCACTAAAAGAAAACTATAAACCGCACAGAAGTACACAAATCAAAATCAACTTCATCCTGACAGCAATCAGCCTTCAAATGAGCACTGGCCTCTATTTTCAAACACAGATGTATACTGACACAAATCTTATTCACAAGAACTGTTTCCAGCCCACAAATATTGTCTAAAAGCTCTAGACATGTTAGCATAAGCCCTCGGGAAGAGTCATATCCTACCACTAAAGTACTTGACACTGTAACACTTAAAGTAACCTGACAATAGAAAATAGAAATTAGTTGAATATTCACGCAATGCACAGTCTGATGGCAGCTTTCAGTGCGCATGCTTCAGATGTGTGTGCTCAGAAAACCATATATCAGAAGTTTAAACTGATTTGGCATTAAAATGCATGCAAATAATAAACGTTCTTGATGAGAACAAGAGCGTGAGATTATAATAAAAACCAAACAGATGTTTTAGTTGTGGCAGAGTATCTGAGGCAGAGCTGTACAGGCTCCACCTTCTTCTGGAAAGCAGTGTGGGCTCATTTGCATTTAAAGACACATGCTTGAAAACAGCATTACAACATGGTATAACAAATGATCTGTAGGATATTTTTAGCTAAAACTTCACAGACACATTCTGGGGACATCTGAGACTTGTATTAAATATTGTAAAAAGGTGCAGAATAGGTCCCCTTTAACAAGTATAGTCTTTAGAAATCATACTTTGTCCAATGTCCAATTAGGTGACAGCTAAGATTAAGGAAATTTGAAAAAATCGTTAACTGCAGTAAATAAATATGATGGCGCTACACATATTTAATTAATCTAATTTAGTATAAATAAAATAACATCAACCTTTTCATTCCATGAATTCAATATTCCACAAACCACAAAGGATTAATAACATTTGCATGTCATGAAAGTTTTTCAAACGTATGGTTTTACATGCCGTCAATGCATTGTTATTGTACAGAGTCTGAAGTGCTTCAATGGTGCTTCGAGAAACATAACATGATTTGTTTGTCTCACATACCACCTGAAAAAGCATGTGCAGACACATCCAAAATCACACAAGCAGGAAAAGGCACATCTCAGCATACCTGTACACTAAGGCAATTCACAAGATAAGCCTACACATATTGTGAAGCAGAAGTCTTTTGAATGAGTAGAGCTGAACATCAGCTATAGGGAGGAGGTTGGGTGTGCTAAAAATTATAAGTGATCCATTGGTACACTGACTTCCTGAAGAGTGACTGTGACAATGGCTGAAAACATCCTGACCAGTCAGAAACACTGGCTCAGCCAACGGCGTAAGTATGGGGCAGGGCTATCTGTTTGCCCAGTTATTGTTTTTGCAGTACCGTTTGGTGACACTAGAGGTGCAGACATCACAAACTACTGCTTGCAGTGTTAGTAATGCTGTTCATCAGGTATTGTGCCCCTGAGAACACACACACACACACACCGAGAGAGAGAGAGAGAGAGAGAGAGGAGAGAGAGAGAGAGACAGATCAAGCATCTGCATATAGAACATCTGCAACAGTGCACAGAAAAGATTAATGTTTAATTCAAAGTCTAATTAAGCATCTCAAAGCACAAGAGAGAAAGGAGTGTGTTGTGTATGTGTGTGTGTGTGTGTGTGTGTGTGTGTCAGGGGCTATAAACCCCTGTATAATGTAAATCCTACATTATGGGGACAAAATGTCCCCACAAAAAATAGCAATATCCTAAATCCTTGTCCTTGTGGGGGACATTTTTTTGGTCCCCGTGAGGAAAACAGTTAATAAATCATACTGTTTTTTTTTTTATTTTGTTTTTTAAATTTAAAAATAGAGAAAGTTTTCTTTGATCGTTAGGGTTAGGGGATAGAATATACAGTTTGTACAGTATACAAACTAGAATGTCCCCTTAAAAGATGCAAACCTGTTTGTGTGTGTTGTCAAAGGAAGATGGGCAGCTTTAGCAGAGATCAAACATTCAGGACCAGTGCTAACACAATGTTTATATCTGGTATTAACATTCATTTCAGGTGAACTTATCACAAGGGGTCAGTACTAAATACAAGTAAACACATTTGCAATCTGTACACTCAGACGACATACAGAGTTAGTCAGAAATGCAGTGGACCACATTGCATTTGTCTTAAACAAAATTAAAGGACCTCATACTCATCTGTCATTAATCAACTGCACTGAAACAAGGAGTTTTTGCTGGTTATGTTCCATTTTAAAAGGAAAAAAAGTGTACGGTTGAAAATGTTACTTATACAAAAACTTCATGGACTGTTTTTCAATTAATAACACAGATTGTGTGAAGCACAAACAAACTACAGTTAATGTATATTTGTGGTGACATTTAAATAACAAAAATATATTTGAAGCAGAGTTGGACATCTGTTTTGCCCAAACACTGGGACAGATGTTAATACCAGATACAAGCATATGTGTAATTGATTGCGGGGTGATTCTTGTACGATACGGTATCATTCATATCCATGCGTGAATGTCCACCACAGTGTCACCCAAACACCTGAATCTCAGAAAGAGAAATTCAACACCCGATAATAAAGAAAGACAGAAAGGAAAAGATTTGGATATGTAAAAAATGAAGAGACACATTCTGGGCAAAGAAAAACACAACTTGCTGAAACTAAGAATGAAGGCCAGCGTGTGTGAGAGAGATGAGAATAGAAGCTTTCTGTCATTATATATGATGAAGATGAATGGTCGTGCCACCGCCAGCCAGACAAACAAAAAACAGACAACACAACACCTCTCTCTTGTCCTTTTCAATGCATCCAAGATTGTATGTCTACCCATGAAACTCGCATACACAGGCACATAAATCATAAAACATGGCATGGTGACCCACATAGAGGGCGAAAGAAGAGAAACTGAAAGACCTTGTCATGTAAGATCCAAGCCAAACAAATGCATAGACAGATGGTGCAGAAAATCACCTTATATGTCTCCTTAATGAAAAAACCTTACTGTCCGGTTATGCTCCAATTATTCTTTTCTATAATTTACATGCTCACCAATATCAGCATGTTTGTGTTGTCTGGAGTCTAGACTCTAAGAGCAGAGAGGATTTGTAATGCAGTCTATTGTACTATGCTCAGCCTTTCACACACACTTACATGGCACATTGTGTTTCGGCCAAAGACCCAGAATCAATACAACCAGCCTTCACCCAAACACACTCTCACACTGAATGCAGAAGTGTCTTTCAAACAGTGCAGTGGACAATAAAGAAACTCTTACGGTGTTTACTGCCACGGATGAGTGTATATTTTACTCTTTTGAGGAATGTCTTATGATTTTGACCCAAGAGAGGAGTTCAGCTTGAATGTTTTATGTGCCTTGCAGCTTTAAAAGTGTTACGCTGTTGTCAGATATATGGTGGGCATAAATGTGTGTGTGTTTGAGGACCACTGTTTGATTTTCTGAATGGTGTGCCTATAGCAACAGTGATCTTTCTGTCTGCTCAGTCTATTTGCATAAGTCTGCGAGGATATTATATTTTATATATGTCAATAAAAACACCATTTAAAATGATGCAAATACACCTGCGCTCACACACAAACACACGCACACACACACATTAGGTCATGCTGCAGTGTCCCTCACTGCTTGGTAGCATCAAAACAAAACCTGCTTCATTACAAAACGCAACTCTACACTATCCTCTAGCACACAACTACAATATATAAAAAAGAACATAATGCATTTATCCTTTTAAAAATTACCATATGAAATACAATAATTGTACAGAAACTTCTAGACAATAACAAAAAAAAAAACAGATATGCATATACACAAACACATACAGGTATGCAAGCAATTTATCTTAAAAAAAAAATGGGATCAATTGGGATTTATGCAGGTCTTGCAAATGATGTATGGACACGCGTGCGCACACAAACACACACTTATACACACAACCAGATGCACACATTGCAGTGCTGATGGGATGGGGTACAGTGCGACTGTCCTGTATAAAACTAGAAGATGAGATGGTACATATGGGGCAAACAGACACACACACAGGACATTGCCTCAAGCCGATGTGTGTGTTACTCACAGTTCTGAGTAGAGGATGTGCAGGTTGCCCACATTGTCAGTATAGTTTGCTGGACTGAGCCAGGGCAGAACCAACAGCAGGAGAGCCTTCATGACCCTCTCTCTCCAGGGCCCTCAGTCTTGAGTCTCTCTTTCTTTTGCTTTCTTTGTCTTTCTGTGGACTGAATGCAGTCGTCCCTATCCGTCTTCCTCCCTGCCCCTTTCTCCTCCACCTCTACTACAGTTCTGACCCCCCCACCCGCCTTTCTCTCAAGTAAAAAAGCTATTCTTCCTTTTCCTTTTCTTCCTGATTCTTTGCCTTTCCACTTTTCTGATTTCCCTTGCCTCCCTCAGGCTTTTAGCCTGGTCATCTCAGCAGTAGAGAGATCAGCAGCAGTAGAGGGAGAGGTGAAGACTGGGAGCGCTGCCAGCGGAGGAGAGCAGAGAGTGCAGGATGAAGAAACACTCGAGAAGAAAAGGAGGCAGGAGCGCTGTCTGGAGCGGGCGCAGGTGCATGTGAGCCGAGGCAGAGAAGAAAACAGAAGAGTGAGGTAGAAGGAGAAGAGGAGGTAGAGAGCGGCGTTTGCTGGCACACCGGTCGGGTGCGATGGTTGCGTTGCGGTTTAATCTGTCCTGGGTTTCGTCCAAGTGTAAGAGGATTTACGCTCACGAGCCCACATGCTGCTGTGAATGTGTGAGAGAGAGAGAGAGAGAGAGAGAGAGAGCGAGTATGTGTGAGTGTGGCAACACAGCGTCTGACTTATACTGCAGCATGCTCTACTGAGAGAGAGAGAGAGCTGGGGCGAACCATCTGACACGAGAAAGAGGGGGAGATGCAAGCTTGGGTGGTCCATCTATCATTGTCTGTATGCCTCAAGGGTAGAGCATGTGGCAAAGACCACCCCTTCCACAGAGCATGGGTTCATTCAGCCATGCAGGGGTGTGTGTTTATAAATATATATGTACATGTATGCAGGGAATATACATGGATGGGTGGATGTACAGATGGACGGTTGAATGAATGGACTGATATATATGGATGAATAGATAGAAAGAGATGGATAGACATCTATATACAGTATACTGTATAGGCTCTATATAAAAAGAGGTATAAAAAGACTGACAAACAGCTAGAGAGTCAGTCATAAACTATAGCTATACAGACAGACAGACAGACAGACAGAAAGACAGACACTGCATTTATAGCTTGACTATTCTTCAGTCATTCTCCAAACAATAACTCACTATGTCACATAATAAATGGTAAATGGACTGCATTTATATAGCGCCTTCATAGACCTAATGGCCACCAAAGCGCTTTACATTTGCCTCACATTCACCCATTCACACACCAACGGCGGTGTCAGCCAAGCAAGGCGCCATCCAGCTCATCGGGAGCAGCTGGGGTTAGGTGTCTTGCTCATGGACACTTTGACACTTGGTCAGGTGGAACCGAGGATTGAACCACCAACCTTTCGGTTCGTAGACAACCCACATGAACCACTAAGCCACTGCCGCCCTATGGCACATAATCAGACAAAATGTTTAAGGCCCAATAGACCTCCAAAGTTTACAGCACTTTCAATAAACGTATGATTTGGTGACAGTACAGCATATGCTATGATCAATACTGTATGTGAGCCTAAGGACAGCCTGAGGCGCTACATACCCTCCTCTCTCCCCAGATCTTTTCCAGGTTTCTAGGAAAGTCTGCCCACTGCCAAATACGTGCAGACTCAAGCACATGCTTATGTACACTGACAAAGTGCATCTAGACCCGTTTGACTGCAAACACAAAAACACAAAAGAAGCTGACACAGACCAATAGATGGATGGATGGATGGATGGATGGATGGATGGATGGATGGATGGATAGATAGATAGACAGATAGCAACATGACATCATGACTTTTGCGTAAACATACATGCCACTTTCGAGTCAGGTGGCGTGTTATCTCTACGCATTTTGAGCTATCCGCGTGTATCCGCGTGCATGCGTATATGTCTACGCCTTTAACGTCTGCGTCATTCCGCGTGTCCGTACACGCAGTCAAATCTCCAGTCATAAATGCCATTAACCCCAGTGACGGTTAAGTTTAGGGACGGGGTTGAGGTAAGTCATATCTTTTTTTACCTAGGATGGTAAGGGAACAGTCATAAATGCCATTAACCCCAGTGACAGTTAGGTTTAGGGACGGGGTTGAGGTAAGTAATATATTTATATAACGTTAAGTCAACGGTGTTCATAAACACGCTGAAAGGCGATTATGCGTCTTGATAGCACGGCAAAAATGGAAATACGAATTGGCGTGGCATACACACGTTACTTCATGAGATCAGTCTGTAGATAGATAAGCTTGAATATCAATCATTCTCCAAACAAACAACAACTCACAAGCTCACACAATCAGACAAAACTAGTTATAACTTTATAGATCAACCAAAACTTTACAGCGCCTTCAATAACTGTATGATTTGTCACAGTATAGTATGTGCCATAAACAATATTGTATGTGAGGCAGCCCGAGGCGCTCCTATTTCCCCAGATATGATCTAGGGTTCCAGGAAAGTCTGTCTACCACTTTCTACATACATACTGACAGACAAAGTGCATCTTGACTGCAAACACAGACCAAAATACAGACACAAAACTATCTTTGGTACTAAACCCCAAAGCACATGCAAACAACATGCAAAGCAATCTAAAAAACATCAAAACGTCAACCAAGGCTGACTCAATACAACAGGTCTTCTAACCACATTGTAATAAGTCACCAGTGTGATGGATGGCTCACAATTTAACATCACAAGACCACAAAATGCTGGGAAACATAAAAAAAATCAAAAGCAGCTAATACTGAAAAAAATGCTTTTAAGCTTACATGCATGGATTCAAGAGGAACTTTATAGAAAATTTCTCTTTCTCTCTCAATTGAAATAAATGGAAGGGCCATTCTTACATGGAGAGAGTCTTTGGCTGGTCCTTACAAGTGCTTGTTTCTCTGAAGTCCCGTCCCATTTTGAATGATGTCCAACTTTACAGTCCTGGACCAACTAAGACCACTGGCTTCCAGACCACATTGGAGACAGAAGGGAGAAGAAGAGAAAGACAAAGTAAGATGAACTGACAGCCCAAGAGCCCAGTATAAAAAGAGGGAGATGTGGGAGGGGAGAAGAGGAATAGTATGGAAAGAAGTAAGTGTGGTTTTTTCGGTTGACTGGAGAAAAGGGCAAGTTGATTATGTTTCCGTAAGTGGAATTTTAAATGAGAGGGAAACTTTCCATTAACAACAGTAACAAAATGCAATTAATTTCATTTGAGCCCTCAGGCTTGTAGAGCACTAATGATTCAGAAAGAGTCCACAAGAACGACAGAGACTTCACCATCCTAAAAATGGTAAAAGTGAGGGAGAGATCCAATATAAAGCATTAGTTAGTATAACGTCCCAAAGGCACTGAGATAGAAGATATCTTAGTCGGATAAACAGAGGTCACTTTGGGGTTGCTACCTCTGATGAGCGGAGAACAAAACAATCCTCTAACCAAATAAACAAACACACGCATACACACAGATGGAGATGTGCTCGACACATGTCTTCTATTCAGGCGGATCACTGACAAGAGGCTTTTATGAATGACAATGAATAAAGAGCTGCTTATGAATGCCAATGAGAAGATGAACTCTGAATTCAACACATCAGTCACTTTCAACAATTCAACAATTTCTTATACAGTTCAATACCTCGATACCTTGAACTATGCTGAACAGTTCAATACCTTGAACTTGGACTGTCCTTTTCCAAAACTTCAAGATACCTTTAAATAAAGCCATCTAAAAATGAGTGCTTACTGAAAGAAGACTGAATGTCTGGATCAATATATAGGCTGGTGCTGGAAACTGAACAACATGAACAACATTCTTTTTGACCAATAGGGTTTTGTATCACGATTGCAAGCATTAAGATGCGGTCACACTAACAGTTGCTTGGTGAAATTACTCGGGCGATATAGTCATTTCAACGGGAATTGGTGTGATGAAGAATTTTGCCAGATAAACTTCCAGTGGCTAATAATTTTCCCTTCTCAAATCTGCAGGCAGACTCATAACTTCTACAAGAAATCAAAACAGAAGATCCACAATGGACGATTATACAATGATCAATAAAAAGAGGCTATTTGGAAAGTGGTTATTTAAGGTTGGTTTGTTTGCTTTGCTGGAATAAATAGCTTTGGATCTTCATTTCAACATCTTTAATCCCATATTTCATTCATGGCATTTTTTATCATCTAGACCCTGTTTCTTTAAGCTAGGAAATTTTGCCCGGCAATGATAAATGTGACCGCACCTTTAAGGTAAGGTTTCAGGAATGTGGAAAGATCTGGAAATTGACAGAAACTCAATATTAATGAAGTAACATTACTTAACTACTGCTGAAAAGTAAAAGGTGTTTTCCTAAGGTGGCTGCTCACTGTTTGCATCAATGCAACAGTCTGGCTTCTGCTGGCTATTTCATACTGCTACCAGGTAAAATAAAACTTTTCTCAAAAACAAATTTAAAATGGTTTCCACCCCCCTGGTAGTATTAGGGTGATAATTGTTTGAAAGCAAAATTGCTCCAGGACCAACAGATGCGGATCCATGTCCTACTTGGCTAAATTGCATTGTGCATCTTCCACCATCCTAAATTGTATTAAGAAGCTCAAATCTTGTTTAGACCACTACTAGCTCTGAGGGTGATTTCCTCACCGGCTCCTGATGTGTCCCTCCATTTCTCCCCGCGACAGCACTTCAGTGCAGTGTTCGGTAAAGGGACAGGACACCATCAGTTTATCCAGCAGCTTGTGCACCAGCAGACTGGACTTTCGGCAGGTCTGTAGCATCAGCGGAGTGCGATCCACCGGGCAGAAGTCGCTCTCCAGTAGGAAGTTTGTCAAACACTCTTGGCAGTAGGTGTGCCCACACGGGGTGTCCAAGGGCCGAATCAAAGGCTGAAGGCATATGTGGCACATGAGGTCATCGTCCACCTCCTCTTTGTAGGTATATTCGTGGTTCTCCTCTTGTAGGTGGCGTTGTCCACAGACATGGCACAGGTCAGGAGGAGGGGAGGTGGGACTGACTCCTGTTGCACCGCAAACAGGCATCGCCACAGCACCCGCCTCTTCCTGATCACTCATTGTGTAATGGTAGGTATGGTGTAAAAGGTTGAAGCGTTACTAATCCGTCAGGTTGCTTTTTGAGCCATCCACCTGTAGGATCACATAAAAAAAGAAAAAAGGAACTGTAATTTATTGCAAATAGGTGTGTCCACAATCTTGTTGGCTGTGTTTGCTGGAAAGGCAGGTCGCACACACCCAAAGACACAGTTTATCAAAAAGAGGCCATCAAAAAAAGATTTTTTACTTTCTGTCTGTTCCTCATCACACTTACTCTATTTTAAATTCCCTGTGTTGGCAGAAGGATGAATATCAAACTGATCCAAATCTCATTTTATATTCCACTGGCAACAGAAATATCAATATTGCACCTGAGATTATTAATAAACCCAGTTGGATAAGAAGACAAAGATATAATTGAAAGTTATACAGTAGAAGTTTTTAGCATGGTCACACAGAGGACAGCCATTTTGCTAGCATTATTCTGGATGTTTCCAGAACCTTAAGTATTGTCATTTAGCAGCTGTTTCTGAACTAGAATTTTGTCCATAACAACCACAGTAGGGCAATTATGCCTGGGTTTGTGTGAGCCTGTCATTTAGTAGTGAATTGTTTGTGTGCGTGTGTTTGTATGTGGCACGTGTAGTTCACATACAAGATTTGCTTTATTTTAAAGGGATAGTTCACCCTCAAGTGACTACTGTGTATCATTTACTCACCTTCATATGTCATTCTAAACATGTAACTTTATTTTTTTTTCTATAAAACATGACAGTGGACTACTGTGTTTTATTGTACTTTTTAGTGTTTAAAGGGATAGTTCACCCAAAAATGAAAATTAAGTCATTAATTACTCACCCCCATTGCGTATTTTATTGCGTTCTTATTCTTCTACTTCTTGCGCAATTCTCGCGCAATATTAGCAATAACCGGTCGCGAACAGCCATGTAAACAGCCACCGGCAAAAACCTGAATATGCTCATATATATGATTTTAGCAAGCTCAGTAACGTTACCAGCATCAAAGGTCAAACAAAGGTGATCGCTATCTGCCCCAAACTATTCATTATGCTGCTGTTGTTATTGTCTTTGGATACAGGAAGAAAAATCGGAAATGACGCATAAGCTCAATAACGTTACCAGCATCAAAGCGCAAACAGAGGAGATTGCAATCGGAAATGACGCATATTGCGTCTTAAGGTTGTCCGTACGTCTAGACGCTAACCAAGCGTCGCCGTTTACATCGGGATATTGTAATTCCATGTATACAGGAGAAACTCTCTCTGCTTACGCATGTAAACGCATGTAATGTTTCAGAAACCCGAATAGTGACCTTAACCCGACCATAACCCGAAAATTGTCTGCATGTAAACGTAGTCAGTGACTTTCTGGGCCGTCAAGTTTCGATCCCTTAGGAGCCTATGTAGCAGTGATCCACCTCTCAGATTTAATCAAAATTATCTTCATTTGTGTTCTGAAGACGAACGAAGGTCTTAACGGGTTGGTACAGCATGTTGGTGAGTAATTAATGACTTAATTTTTATTTTTGGGTGAACTAACCCTTTGACAGCTGTTTCTCTCAATAAACTGTCATTTTATGCGAAATGCATAAATGTTCCACCGGGAAAATAACAGTAAACTGGTTTGGAAAAAGATACTAGTGAGTAGTTCAATTTTAAACTTTATCTAAGAAGTCCTGTGGTCAGGAAGTCCTTGGATAAGACTGAGTGTGTCACCACACCTGTTGTAGCACACAAACAATTCACACGGGAGAGTGTGTACGGTTACAATGGGAGTGTGATTATTACAGCCATACAATTTTATTTGGGGTGTCTCACCGAGGACAATCTCTCCTCTGAATACATTTAGTGTACACTTTCACAGCCTCCATCTTTCTGTGTGTTTCAATATGGCTTGTCTGATTTTGTGAAGTCACCCACTGCTGATTTGAAGAGGAAACCCTTGACCGACAGTGAACTGCAGGTGAATGCATGAGAATAGCTTTATTGTCTACCACCTTGTAATCTGATCGGAGCTTAACCAGAACTATATAAGGACACACACTCCCACCCATAAATGAGCGTGCCCAAGGACACATTTCTACCTAGCAACCCTGTGTTCTCCGTAAATCATCATCTCTGTAATGATCCTTCAGAGTGACGACATGGCTTGAGTATGCTACTGCGTTGTATTAAACACATACGCCTACACACACACACACACACAATCACTTTTACCCTGCGGCTCTTATTCAATTGGAATTTTCCATTTTCTTTTGTCATCCCACATTCAAAGGCACTTCTATTAAAAAATCCATTGTCCTAAACAAACAGAATGACAGGACTTAATAGTTGCTCGTTTCATTTCACTCTCCTTTCTTCAACTCTTTCTCTCATATTTTCTGTAGGGAAGTACTATTGTTTCTCAAGTGACCTTTGATCCAGAGGAAAGCAATGGTAAGTGTAGAGAGTGTTAATGACATTCAACTGCACAATCAAACACCCACAAGTTACACACATACACAGCATTTTTTATCTTAAATCCAGTGGGATCAGTGTTTAATGACTGAAAATGCTGAAAATAATCCTTCAATAAATGCTTTTATGGAAGAATGCACGCAGATACCCAGAATGTTCAATCATCGGGTAATGCTGTGCCTAATCAGCCATTTCTTTAAAAGCTCCAGTTAAAAATTGTCTTATGTGTTGTGTGTCAGCTTTTTTATCAGCACAGACAAACACATACTTTCCCATCACGCAAAGTGCACAATAATGCACCACTGAAGGAATTAATGCAAGCGTAGAAACAAAAAAATATAAAGTGGGACCTAAAAGTCTGCGATCATGTTGTAAAAATGCTTCCTTATTGCATTTTTCCTGATAAAATATCATCTCTATGATTCCACCTGTGTTTCTGCCACAATAGAATGAATAAACATGCTCTACAATGGCAGTACAGAACAGAGAACAGAGGCGGCAGGGTGGATCTCTCTCTCTCTCTCTCTCTCTCTCTCTCTCTCTCTCTCTCTCAGGCCTGCTGTGGATCTGTCTTTGACTTCACCACACATCGTTCAGACATGTTTGAGCAGAAAATTCCACCGCATACCTGAATCTCTGGATGCTCTCATTACAGCCTGAACAGCGAATGAAGAGGTATAGAACATATCAATGCCGATTGGTGTGTTTATGTTTTAGCAATAAATATTAAATGAATATCAATAATTATATCTATAGAAAATGTATACAATTTATAACAAAACATATTTTAAATGGATTTATTTAGAAATGGTAAAATAAAAGAGTTGGTGATGTATTTTATTTTAAACTCATTTATAAAATATAATGTATTATTCATAAAATATATCTGGTAACAGGGTTGAATGGTTACATAATAGGCCCTAACAAGGAGCCTTGAGGCTCCCCTTTAATTAAACATTAAACTGTTGAATCATATAATGAATAATGCAATAAAACCACAATGATTAATGCAAATATAATAAGTATGTATAGTGGAAATTATGGATATAAATGAGCACAACCACAGGAAAAAAAAATACTTACAAGATGACAGAATTGGGTGTTCTGAGTAAGTGAGTGCATAAAGAATTATTATTTTTTTAAGTGGATATATATCTCAAATAAGACATTTTGGAAAAAAAATCAGTCCATTTGAGAAATGAGGCTACATGTTTCTGGTATGTCGGAGAGGATCATCATAAGAATGCACACCAAAGAGTCTTCCAGTGTAGCTTTGGGAGAGTTACATAAGTGTTCATATGTAAATCTATAGTTCACCCCCACCCTTTGCATTTCTGTACCAACCCCTCTTCCTCTTCAACACCAATCTCTTCCAACACTCTTTCATTCAGTTCCTTTAGGCTCTTTTCTCAGTTACCCTATCTTTTTCCCCCACTCAACTCTTTATCATACATATACAGTGGGGTTTAAAAATAAGTATTTCATTGTTATTATAATTTTTTAAGCGTATTGAAGTACAAAATATATGGTTATGTAATATAAAACAATATATATATATATTAAAACATTTTTAAATATATACTGTGTATATATATATAGCCTACTTAAAAACTTTTTAATTACAATTATGGATACATTTCTTCCATCTGAAATTACTATAATTTTGTACAGCTTAAGGTTTTATACTCCATATCATATCATATCATATCATATATCATATCATATCATATCATATAAACTATCATATACAGTAAAATTCAATTTCCCATTTTCAGCTTAACACACGCACACACACTGACAGGTTTTCTGTTGGCTTTCCCTGGTAAACAGCTTGTGGTCAAAACTGCTGATAACTTGCTCTAACCAGACAATAATGATGATCGTTCTGAGTTAACAGTGTTTACACTACAAATATATATGAACAACATCACCTGCACCATGCTCACACACATGCCTCCATGTGCACAAACACACAAAATTTCACAGGCATTATGACTTCAAAGGATTCATGTTGGTTTCTACACAAAAAAGTTTCTCCAAGTTGTGCTGAGTCAACAAGTACAAGATTATCAAACAAAAATCAGTATCAGGTGAAAGTTACAAGCAAAACGTGCTGAGTAAATACATACTAAGCCCGGTGTAGTTCTCAAGCTTACCTGAACAGGTAATCCAACCGCTCCGGCAGAGGGAAAATGAGAAGGGGAGAGTGAATGAGAGAAAGTAAAACAGAAAATAAAAGGACTTTGTCCCGGTGGCCACAAGTTAAAAATTTGCCTGATGCCTGGTATAAGGTGGGCTCTAGTGTGCTCTGTAAGTTGTCCTGGTGGTCTTCAAGAGATCATTTCAGTCCAGGGCCCCCGGCCATCCTATCATGCTCCGGGACGCCAACTAATGACGCACACATGCACAGACCTGATACAGGAAGTGAGAGAGAAGAGGCAGAGTTAAACAGTAGGCAGGTAAACAAGAGAACTGCCCCAACCTGCTCTGGTGAAGCTGGAAACTGGTTTACACACAATATGCACACACACACACACGCATTATTACTGTACAACTATAATGTATAAATAAATATATTACATTATGTGTACACTAAACAATACCAAAATGGATAAGAAATTCAATCAATTACAACATACAAAATAGGTAAATGCACCCACACAAAACCGAATGCACTGGCAGTGTGTAGCAAGCTGTGACATGCCCCTGAGAAATCCTTGTACACAAACCTGAACAAAGTGCTTTAGGAACCCTAAACACTTCAATAAAGCTGCTTTTCACTATCCAAGGGCACACACCCATCCAACGACATCAGGTCGAGAAGATTGGCTTGTCATTTTTAGTGATGTGAAGGATGTTTTTGTGGATGGGGGTTACCTGCACAAAACCGCCTGTGCTTATTCATTTGTCTGCTGGCTGTGGTTTTAATTTCTCAGGGAAGAGTGTGTCATAATGTGTGTGTACTGTATGTATGTGTGTGAGAGAGAGAGAGAGTTTGTGTGATTTAGGCAGTTTTAACCACTGTAAAGTTCTCTCTCTTCCTGAGAAACATGATCAATTCAAGATTTTTTCCAATATTTTTCTTCAGCTGCCTAAAGTTTTGATGAAAAAGTTTGGTATTCAAACTAAGAAATATATCTATAGTTTTTGTAATAATAAACAACACATCAAAAAAAAAATAAATAAATCTGAGAGTTAGTAAACATTTTTTTGCCATAACATGCTAAGACAACATGACAGATAATCACATAATACAAATATGTTTTTATACAAATCATACAGACACAAGGAAATCACCTAATTACTGGGACTTTCAATTTTTTTTTTTTTTTTTTTCCTAATAAATCAAATGGATTTTGAATTGAGTTTAGTCCAGTTTATAGAAAGGGAAAAATTGGATAAAAATTTTAAAATACTACAATTGTTAACTTTTAAATATTATTATTTTAAAACTTTTGTCTATTAACTTAAAACAGCGAGTAACATTGGCATAATCAAATATTTAAGAGCCAATGTCAAATCAGTATTTTACCTCTATGGTTTGTTGGTCAAAATTCAACATCTGCTGGTACTACCATACAGTATTTTATTCCGGAAATTAAATAAAAATGTTAACAAAGTTGCAATTGCCAGTGTTCATTTTTTCCAGTTTGGAATGAAGTCAATTGAGGTGGAATGTACTGCATGTTCAGATCTGCACCTGGGCCCCAGTTTTCACATTGAATATCAACAAGTAAATGCACAGAACAGTAATATTTTACAGTGAACAATAAAATTTTCTGAAAATATAAATGATTACAGAGCAGTGAACTATCTATATATGGGCATAACTGGTCACTAAATAAATTAATACACATTATTCCATTTTATTCTCATTTTTTCCAAATACTCCTTTTAAATCAATTTCGAAATTCAGAGTTAATTCCATTTTCAATATCAGATTCATCAACAAATGACATTTTTATTTTTTACCTGGTGGGTTTCATCTAATGACGAGCGTGAAAAAAGTTCTGTATGACATGTCATTGCCAAATTTATTAAACATGAAAAGGAGGTCTGATTCCTCCAAACAGGTAGGCTATACCCGTAACTGAAATCAATCAGAGAGAACCAGAGGGTGTTTTTGCAACTACAAGCACATGCATGTTTGAATGAGACATGTATGTTTGTGTGTCATGTAGTAAATATTTAGACAGTTACTGCTCTCTAAATCATGCGAGAGAGATCACAAGTGTTTCGCTTTATTATAGCGTATTAGTTTGTTGGAATTTTGACCAAAGTTGTAAATATAACACTTGAAAGCATTTTCTTTCATGGCATGCCTAGATTTGAGACTTATGCTACAGTGGCTACAGCACTGCTTTACAATAAAATCAAGTGAAACCAGATCCTAAACCAAATCCCAAATTCCAGACTCCTGACTGCAGGCCTTGAATGTAACCAGAGAAAACAGAGGAGGACTGAAGGGATGGCAAAGATTGTGGTTTTTCCACATTCACAAAATGCACTGAAATAATGAAAAGATAGCTTATTGTGATGATAAGAGCAACAGTGGAGTGTAAGAGATATTAGAACAAAGCAGGCAATCAATCAGGTCTGACAGCTGTACAGGAGCCTATAACTTACCAGATGTTTGCAGAGCTGCCTGCTTTGATTAATGGGAAATCAATGGACTACTTTAATCCATTTATTTTGAAATTTGATGAAATTTGAAATATATATATATTTTATTTTTTTTCCAGATAAGGCACCCTGCCATGCTCTTATGCTGAACAAGGCTGTTTATATTTGATAAAATAATACATTAATATTGTTAAATATTACTGGTATTTAAATGAATATTTTCTATTGAATATATTTGTAATTTATTCCTGTGATGACAGCGCTGAATTCTCAGTGTTCAGTGTAAGAAATTATAGCCTGTTCCGACCAAACTTCCACTCCAATATATCTATTGAAATGTTTCTTCACTTAAAAGAGCTTATTTATCATAGAATCAATTCCTTACAATCTCAGTAATTATGTAAATAGGATTACAGAGTCATGGTTATCACCTATAGCGTGGGAGCAATATAGTGGGTATTTGAGAACCATCTTGATTAGGGGGCTTCAAATAGATGCTATCACCTTAAACATTTGGCCATTTTTATTTGAAAGAAGATCAAAGATGAGGGCACAGTGGGACCACTTTTTATTGTTATCCTCAATTTACATTTAGGCAGCTGTTACAACAAGAGCACTTCATTTACATTAAGAGTGGTAACAGTAACAGGATAAAAGGTTGAAGATTTGAATGTTTTGGGTTCATTCTGATGCCGTTGAACCCGGTGCTTCGTGTGCCTTGCCACTGCTATGCTGTAATAAACTTAATTTTTGAAATCTCCAACGTCAACTTCATTTATTTTTTTACATCAGTGTCACATGAAAACATTCTGACATGCCGAGGAGACAGTTCTTATTATCCTTAATCAAATTGAATAGTTTTGCTGTTTAATAATTTTTATGGGATCCATGATGCATTTTTTCAGGATTCATTGATTAATAGAAAGTTCAAAAGAAAAGCATTTATTTTAAATGGATATCTTTTTTAACATTATAAATGTCTTGCATCCTGTATTAAAGGGATACTTTCAAATCAATTCAGCCGATTTTCTGATATTTAGAAGAATACCAGTAACCAGTTTCTGGTCTCATTAACTTCCATAGTATAGGAAAAAAAATATACTATGGAATTCAATGAGACGAGAAACTGTCTGGTTACTGATATTCTTCTAAATATCAGAAAATCGGCTGAATGGATTCGAAAACGGTAAAACCAAACTGTTTAACTCTGGGGGAGTGGTAAAATGAGCCTATTTCCAAAAAAAAGTGGAGTATCCCTTAAATGTTTTAATTTCTCTCTATAAAAGAAAGTCTTTTTTCTTGTTTTATGGGGACTTTCCATACACATAATGATTTTTATACTGTACAAACTGTATATTTAGTCCCCTTTCTGCTTTTTCACATAAAAAAATATGTGATTTATAAGCTGTTTTCCTCATGGTGACCAGACAATATCCTTTTGAAAAAAGACATTTGATTTTGTCCCCATAATGTGGGGTTTTGTGGGGCACACATGCACAAACAAACAAACTGCCATATGTGATTTACGGGGACTCTTCATAGGCTTTATGGTTTTCATACTATAGAAACTATAGTATATTCAATCCCCCCTAAACCTACCCATCACAGAAAATGTGCAATTTTTTTTGAATGACAATAAAACACTGTTTAGTATGTTTTTAAAGCCATTTGGTTTACGAGAACACAGGAAGTGTCCTCATAAACAATGTTTATGTTACAATACTCATGTCATTATACATACTTGTGTCCTCATAAACCATGCCAGATCACGCACACGCACGCAAACTCAGACTTGACAGCACATCCAGGCCAACTTCATATGATGTTTTATCCCATTAAAAATGTATAAGCGCATTTGTGTGTACAATAAAATCTGCTTTTATGGATAAATCAGATTGCAGATTGTGTTTTAGTGGTCAACTTAATATCCACTTTCTACAAATCAACTAAACCAGTTGGATAAGACTTCTGAGAATCAGATCATCCAGTAACTCGCAGAGTGTTGTTATTGACACCAGCAGTGCTATTACATACTTTTCTTTTCTGTGTATCGTTATGAGCTTTTCCATCATTATAATAATGATAAAAAAGCTCATGCAGTAAAACACTCTCTCTCTCTCTCTCTCTCTCTCTCTCTCTCTCTCTCTCTCTCTCTCTCTCTCTCTCTCTCTCTATCTCTCTCTCAAGGTGATTTTATGCTGTAATAAAACACACACACTCTAAACTTTTTTACACTTCTGCTCATTCTATTGCTTGTTTTACACAAAGTAGTTTGCATCCTCTTCAAATTACGTCCACTCGTTTATCTCTTGCATTATTTCTTAGCTTAATTTCTCCATTCTCTTTAACCCTATATATTCACATGCAAAAACTAAATGACATTAAAAAATAAGTAGTTAAAAAGGTAAACCAACTAACTAACTGTTTATATATATTACATAAATGAATTAATTAGACAGAGGCACTAAAAAAAATGTGTAGAAGAGAGAGATAAAAAGTAAGTATCCACCAATCAGTCTGAATGGGTCTGACAGAGGTCAGGCTCCAAATCTGATTCATATCAAACTCTAAATCAGCCTGGGTGCAGGGCAGGCCATATCTAGTTCTGTTTCAGTCTAATCCAGTTCACAAATCCCAGTGTGAGTTCGGAAATTAAATAGCTTTCTGGCGTGGAGACAGTGCAGTCTGCCCTTAGCTGCCCACCCTCCTTTCTCCCCCACTTTTTCTATTACGAAGTCTGGAACTATTTGGCTTTCCCACAAGATTTTGACACAAAAGCCTTACAAAAATTTTCCAAACTTTTCAAGAAACACTCCCTCGCCTCCTTCCCCGGTGACTCTGGATGTGAAAGGGCAGCCATTGCGCTCTCTGCTTCATTCAGCATACATATTTCATAGCTGAAATGCTAATGTCACTGTGCATATGAATATGCAAGAGGAAGAGTTCGAGAAGAAGGTCAGCGAACAGACTGTACACTGGTGAGACAAGCCACTCATAAAATGAAATCATTTAGCCCAAAAATATGAATTTGTGTGCATGTTTGTGACAGTAATTCTGATAAGATTCAGTGGAGATATGGGAACCTCTCTACTCTGACTGGGAGTATAAGTTATGGTTTGCTTGATTTGGCAAATGTGTCTCGCTTGAATCATTTAAACATAATAACCCTGTTAACTCAGGGTAATCCATGTCCTGGCATGATCTTTGTCTGGGAAATGTCCAAATGAGCACAACCCCTTACACAACTGTACTGGGTTAAATAAGGCTATCCAAGATAAAGCTAATCAAATCCATTATAAAAAAAAACCATAATAATTATTTTCGAAAATGTTTTTAACTCTATTTTCATTTTAAAGTTAAATAGAAAATGTACTTAAAAAAATAATTTAATTAATTAAAAAATAATAATAATTTAAAAATTAATTCCAGAAAACGTAATTAATGATATTATATATAATATATATATATATATATATATATATATATATATATATATATATATATATACATATATATATTTGCAGCTTATAACCTTGCCTGCTATGAGAAAGTCAAACACTATATAACAATGAGGAGTGACATTTACCATAATTTTATTCTTATAATGACACTTTTTTTCATTACGAAATCACAACATAACATAACTTGATTTATTTGTTGATTAATTTAGTGTTTATTTAACAGGGACACAGAACATATAAACATTATTGGACAAGACTGAGCCACAGATGTGCTTCTATCTAATTTGCAGCACTATAGGCTTTAGATCCTAAGATGAATGACAAAAATATAAAAGTGTATTTAAATGTAAAAAATGAACAACATGCCATGTTGTGTATTGCATATTTTATGTGTGAATAATATATTTTTTAATTTACATTTATCTGACGCTTTTAAGTGCCTAAAAATTGCTATATATGTCAGAGGTCGCATGCCTCTGGAGCAATTAGGGGTTACGTGTCTTGCTCAGGACACAGTGGATTCAAACCCGGGTTTCTCGCACCAAAGGCATGTGTCTTACCCACTGCGCCATCACCACCCTATGCAATATACAGTATCCAGATAAATAATGAGCATCATGTCACCGTTCATGCCTCAAGCACAGCCAATCATAAACCACAGCCGCTTCTCACCAATCATCTTCCATTCATATTAAAAGTCCAGAAATCAGAGGGAAGGGAGAAGAGAGTCCAAGCTGTTTATGAAAGTCCAGAGGAACACAGCACACCACAATCCATCAGAAGGTGCAATGCGTTCAGTAATTCAGCAGTCCATCACCACAGCCGAGCAGCTATTACAGCATAGAATGACCACGGTGTACCAGAGGGACTGGGAGTGGAACAGGTGTTAATGGGAACTCATCAAATCAATATTTCTCACTTTTACCACTTTTTCTCCAAAATGGTGCTGATTTGTGAACCTCAGTCAGAGCCAGCTTGCTGACTACGATTACGTTGTGAACTTCACCAAATGGACGGTTCCATGTTGGTGGTTCCTTCTGACACCTGTAGATTTTAGGACACAATGCATATTCTGTTGCAATGCAAACCACATTTTCAGAACCACATTTTCTGTGATGAAACATGCATGATGACACCTTGTCGGTGGAAACAGCCATTTATTTCCCTCTTTTTTCATCTCTTCCATTAACGGTAACCCCCTTTCACACGTGGGGACATGCTAATAAGTGCTTTTCTCACACAATACAGTATGCTGGTGTGCAGAGGTGAAAACTGATGTAATCAGGGCAGGGAACTCTTCCAGTCCCCCTCCCGGCATCACAGAGCTGACATCCTTCAGATGACATCAAAAGCTTCAGGCTCACATGTATGCAGACATGTGCTCTTGCACGTATCCCTCTCACCCACACACCCAAACATCCAATCAGCATGCGCAGGGTAATTATAAAACTGTGAAGAAGCTTTAATTATTCTATTAGTCTGTGGAAATGTACCCATGCTTTTTGCAGTGTCTCTTGCTGTTCTAGGCAGCCATATAATGATATCATGCCCTCTCACTATATTAGTTGAGAGTTTGTAATACTCATAATGGCAAAAATGGACTACTATATACTTGCATATATACAAAATAAAACAGATTTAAAATACACACACTCATATACAAACATAACGAACTTTAAATTTTTTGGCAAATGGGACAATGAGTCTGGAAGCAATGTGGACTAAGTTGAAGAAATATTAATAGTGCATTTATTCCAGACACATGTGACATGTGGGGAGATATTCTCTCGTTCTCTTTATGAAAGGAAAAGACCATCTTTCTCTTCTTCAATGCTGTCATTTTGCCCTTGACCCATTGATCCCTGTTTTCACATACGTGCCTTTGAACAGAACTATAAAATGATGTGTTTCCTGCTGTACTAATGTGCTAAATCCACAGCTCTCTGTATTTGGGAGTGTGTGTGTGTCTCGAGTTTTAATGAGAAGTGACATATGAGTCAGACCGGAGGTTCACGGCTCTTTGCTCTCACCTCTTAGAGTAATGGTGTGTGGGCTTCAATCACTCAAACTGAAGGCAGCATGCACACACACACACACACACACACACACACACACACACACACACACACACACACACACACACACACACACACACACACACACACACACACACACACAAACTGACCTGGTGCCTTTTTTTCTGTAAATCCAAGCATGAGCATGTTTAATATAATAAGACCTCTCTCTCTTTTTATGCAGCGACAGAGCAACCAGAAGTCCATTCATTTTTAATGAAAGTTATCAGGTGACGAGAGACATGGTTATTAGCAATAAAGTGTAATTTAGACATACAGCAACTTGCAGGGACAAACAGACCAAAGCCATTAATTTTCAATGAGAGCCAGTCAATTTAGAGTCAGTGACATCAATAACACAGCAATTGGCAATACATCAATGTTGAACAGAGTTCAACTTCATGCATATGAGTCACAACCCTGATCCACTGTGAGAAAACCCAGACGATCAGAACATATTAAAGTAGGATTTTTATATAAAAATGTTTACAATTTATTATGTGGAGTATGTTATGCATATGACAATAGGCATATTTTGATGGTTTTTGTTTCATTTTAAAGTAACAATAAAGTAACACAAAAACATACAAATGTTTATTTCTAATATAAACATTCAAAAGGGTCCTATTTTTCCACTTTTTCAACTTTAGTTAGTCTGTAATGTTGCTGTTTGAGCTCAAAAGGATGATATTTTATTTAACAGAATTCACTATCCAGGAACTACAACAAATGACTTGTTTGAACTACAACACTTTTTTTCTGGGCTTTGTGAATTAATAATGGTACTCATTTAAATAATCTCTGCCCATGGAATACGCAAAAAAAAAAAAAAAAAAAAAAAAGGATGAGGCCAGGTTGAGCTGGATTATAGAAGACAATGTGTTGTGGCTATGTCAGAGAGACACTGCTTTTTCCCACCCAGTTTCCAAAACTCATTTGTTTGACCTTCCTAAGATTTACAAACTTACAGTGAAATTGATTTTAAACACCTGGACATTCCTGGACATTAAAACCCCAA
This sequence comes from Pimephales promelas, assembly GCF_016745375.1. The sequence goes on along the minus strand of NW_024121432.1, from coordinate 17,810,555 downwards.
CTGTAACCCAGGCTCAAATTGGTCAAATTTCAAGTATATTTTTTGGCATATTCACCCTTCCAGTAAAACTGTTTATGTGGAAAAAAGACAGTGATAAAAGAAAATTGAGATAAATAAAATGCTTTATTAATTATATTAGTAATATGCAAATTACTGCGGTAAAATGTATCCAATTAGAGTTGGAATCTGCACTGCAGATGTAGATCTTCCAATTGAGTGTGATCAGCAGCGATGCTGACTCCGCCCACTGTGAGACGTGGTGAAAACTAATAGAGAGCTGAAACGGTGAAACGCAAGTGATCAAAGCACCAGAAATTTGAGAAAAACTATCTAATTTTGAGCAAATATTTAGAATACAACTACTAAACAAAGCATATAAAAGTTATTTTAATTTGAATTAAGTGTTAATTTGAGAAGTATTTTGAAAGAGCTTACCTGTTATGGCCTTGTTGATCCTGAACATCGAGCCAAAGTTAGGCGAGTCATCGCTATAAGTTAGTTCGTGGTGTGCTAATCTGGAGAAAATTAACAGAACACTGTTAATTCAGAGGAAGCGGTGAGTTGTGGATTTATTTTTCATATATGTGGTGAATTACAACGGTGTATTGTATTTCTATGCATGTTAAAATTAAGTGATATGTTTACTGTATGTGAAGTTTGGCCTATGTTGTACATGAACACTAAATGTTAATGTGAAGAGTATATTGTTGAACATTGTTGAAACTGAGGTTAGAAATGAGTTTCTAAAAACGTTATCCTGTGTACAGGCCAGTTTTTCTTGTTTATGTAGAAGTTGGATTTTCTTTTGTGATCTACATGCATGGTGAGGATTCATCAAGCCATGCTGAGAGAAGAGAAAGATGGTGAGCCTCCCAGACTGAATTTGGATCTTTTACTACCTTTTCATCTACTTCAGTGTTTCTCAAACTTTTTCTGCCATTCCCCACTTTGAAGGTAAGGAAGGGTTCGTACCCCACCTGCCCCACCCTTGCAATCGCCCCCCAATAAAAAATGTTAATAAACTAGGCTTTAGTTAAAATGTATTTTATCAACATGACATTTTAAAAACAAAAACTCAATAGTAGATAAAAATAATAATACAATTGTTTTTGTGTTTTGCCTCTGATAACATCAAATATTTAACGAGATGGTAAAATTCGAACAATGTTCGTATTTTAGGTATTTTTATAATAATAATAATTGTATTTTGTATTTTCCGAAGACTATCATACTGTGTTTCCCACAGTATGGTCTATATGCACGCACAAGTTCCGCATTCTACAAGGATGCTCGTCAGTTTCCGGTTAGGTAGATTAAAGCGGAGGAAAAACGAGGAAAACGGAATTATGGCAGAGTCTTCAAAATTTACTGTCCTCCTGTCTTTGAAACGAAACTTTCATACGTTTAGATGTAATTTTATATATAGTTATTTTTATTTAATATAATTTTAAAAAGAAGCATAAACACAACGAGGGGTGTCTGTTTTGTCTGTTTTTGTGACTAACGTTTCTTTAGTATAACCATGGAGTATAAAATTCAATATAAATTCTCGGTATTGCATTGGACTCTACGATCGGCGGAAGTTATCGAGCATCCTTACACCTTCACCGGAAATACCGCCGTGCATAGAGCTCATTTTGTGTGTAGTGTGGACCATCTGCACCTCTAGGGGGGTCCGGGGGCATGCTCCTTCGGAAGAAAAGTTTGTACGTTTTAAAGATAAATTCATAAATCTGGTGCACTTTGAAAGTTCAAAATTAAGTGATTAACTAATTTAGTGTCTTTAATAAGCCTGGTTTGTAGTAGGCTACACATATTTTCTGGGCCAGATATTGAGAGCGTTCACCGCTTGACATCACAACTATTCAGTGTTTTCAACCACATAGTGTTTATTTTAGATTCAGACATTTAAATTCGCAAGTTACTAAAAAAGCAATACATTTAGAGTTTGTCAAATACAGGTCTATGAAAGCGGAAATAATAATTATTTCCATTATAATTAGACAACATGTATTATTCATATCAAATACACATCGTGTAAGTAACTTTCTAGTTTACTCTATGCTTCTCCCAGTTTACCGGCCACTTACTTTCATGTATTTCGGGAGAAGTGGATAATTTGACGTTTGTTAAATCCAACAGATCCGATTCTCTAAAATGCGGTATAAGCTAACACCTATAGCTCAACTAAGGTGTTTAACAAAACGCATCCACCTGCTCATATTTGACAATCGGAATATCAGATATTTCCTGCAATAGCCAACAAATTTGTGAAAGCAGATAATCAGTCATTCAGCGCTATTGTGTCTGCGGTGTGACAAGCAATGATGCATCTCCATGGTAACTGTAAAGGAAGACGATCTAAATAACGGGCGCCTTTAAAAACTTTTAAACTTGCGTGTTAAAAGGTTAAGTAAGGCTTACATTTAATGTGTCGTCGTTTGAGTTTATGCTCAATAAATAAAGGAATTAATAGAGATGGGCACAAAATTACCACATTTTCTCCTGTTTGTCTCGCCCTACCTGTCGCGCCTTTGTGCCAGTGGGGTGCGCCCCACACTTTGAGAAACGCTGATCTACTTAGTGGTGTCGTTTTCCTTCTGAAATCTGAATGGATTGAGGTATAGTTTTCTGAACTGAAAGTATCGAATGGACTGAAGTGTGTATAATCTTTATTTTTGCAATTTTGTGATCTCATTTACAATTTGTTACACATATATATCTCTTAAAAGAAGTGTTTTTTGGTTACATATTGTAAAATTTTTTAGGTAAATTTTTGTGAATTATTACTCTAATTGTATCATCTGGGTTAAAATACTGATTTGAGTTTGCATTTGAAGCGAATGGTTTAAACTACAGTAAAGACGTGAAAATTAGGACATTAAATTGAAACTAAACTTATTAATCTACAACAAATAGTAATATTTAAATTAGGGAAACTAAGAAATTCAAACCTCAGCCGGAAAGTAAGAAAGAAGGAATTTATCAACCAGAGATTCAAGAAAGAAAAAAAAACTTTGTTGACAAATTTATTTGTTTTCTTTTGGGTTTATCAATTTATTTCAAATCAGAACTTAATCAGGGTTGATCATATTGTATATTTTCCCCCTTTTTTTCAAAAGTTCGACATTTCATTTGGTTTATCTTTTGTTATTTATTATTTACTGTTCATTTCATACATTACATCAATACAAAGAAAAAATCCAATACAAAGCCTTGTCTCCACTCCGCTTTGTGTTGTTATAGTGTTTGTGACAGTGTTTGTAAGCTCTCGTTTGTGTAAGGCTGTTCACCGCCCCATAGGAAAATGAACCATGATTTTGTGATCAATAACTGTTTGTATTAGGCTTCCATAGTAATAAATACCCCTTTATACCCCTTTAAAGGATATATACTTGAACTATGACATTATTATTATATAAAGCACCTGTATCGCAGGTGAGTAATTAATAAGAATAAGTTTCTGATAAACCATTTAGTGATTTTTCCCTTATTACTAGTTATTTTATCAGAGAGGAACACATTGCATTGCTTCATTCCACCCCACAGAAGGGAAACACTGATTGGAATCCAAGGAACCACTGGAGGGTGTTTATGAGGACTGCTTTAAACTCTTGTGTTTCACACTAGATTATATTTTGAGTTGTTATAGAGTCTGGTCACAGTGACACCACAACACCTAAGAGACAAAAAGAGAGTGAGAGAAAAAGACAGTGAGAGAGACTGTAAACAAGAAAGCTAAAGAGACGAAAGCAGAAGAAACAATGAGAGAAAAGAATCAATTTTCTTATTTCAGAAGAACTGAAGACCTAATCATGATGCATTCAATAACTCATTAGCAGAAGAGAGAGAGTAGAGTAGAGCTTGATTTTTTTTTTTTTTTTTTTTTTTTTTTTTTATGAGTTTAACTAAATAGGAGAGAGGAGCGAGAACTAATCAGTGGCTTTCTGGCTTTTTCTCTCTTTTTTTTTTTTTTTGGTCGGGACCTATAGCCAAATACTTATGTGACATACATAATTCTGAGCATGGCAGCATGAGTCACAAAGACACAAATCAAGAAAGAGACTGGAGATGGAGGTTGTGACAGTGTAAAGATTGAGAGATGGTTTTACAGAGAGTGAGGGAATAAAGCAAAAGTGTGAAATGGAAAGCAAATGTGAAAGATAGGTTTTCAAGATTAACGTGATGCTTGTGATGTCATAAAATACCAAGGCCTTCAATAGGTTATGCAAATATGCTTTGTGTTTAAAAACATAAAAATGGCTTGATTTATAAACATAATTTCTACTTGCTGAATATTTTAAATTCAATAAAGCACAATAACACCACACACTTATGTAGATACAAAGTAGAATGCATGCACACACATGCATATTAAATGTGTGATCACACTTATACTGTGTATATACAGTACACTAGCAGAGTAAAACAAATATAGAACAACATCATCAAAGGCATCCAGCCTTATGGTGAACATGGCACCCTAAAGGTCCAATTTCCCTCTGGCTGAAGTTCCTGACAGGGCAGCACTTCCAATTTACAGTTCTGTCTATCACACACTCACTTTCCCTGGAAAGTGGTGGTCTGTTTGGGTCTCTGGAATTGGGCTCAGAACAGGTGGCCATCTGCGAGGGCAGTCTGGTTATCCGCTCCATCCTCTCAAAAACAGATACACCCTGTCAGCCTTCTCAGTCTGTCAAAACTCTAGTCTAAAAACCAACCCACTCACCCGAATGGCCCAGAGGCTCTCTGCGTATGTCATAATAGTAAAATGTGCTCATTTGAGAAGCTGAAAATACTCATCAGTAAAAGCAATTGACAGATTTAAAGAAACACATTGCCTGTTGGGCCAAGTGTTTATTCTCACTGATTTCACGCAACACATTCACACAAAGCTCTTAAAACACACCATTCTCAAGAAAATAAATGTATGATAACGTGTCAAGTCTAATCCCACACAACACCGCTGTAAATCGCTTGGGGATTTTTATTTTAGCAAGATAAATAGTCCAGTCATCTATTTCACAATGATTTTTGCACAAGATTTCATGTGATAGTTCTCCCAAAACTGAATATTCTGTCATCATTTGTTCACCGACCTGTATGACTTTCTTCATTTCTGTGGAACATATTTTGAAGATTGTTGGTAAACAATCGGTTGTGGTTATCATTGACTGCCATTACATGAAAGATTTCTCAAAATGACTTTTTTTATGTTCCTCAGAATGCAGGTTTCATGCAGGTTTGCAATGACTTGAGGGTGATTAAATGATGATTAGGATGATATTCTTTTTTTTAAACTGTCTTTATAAAGTGTCTTCTTATTAAACGATCTTTACACTTACAAAGTTCTCAATGCTTTGTTTTGCATGTATGGACCCTCATTATGTTACTGTGTTAGTGTGGGGCTATTTTTACCCTTGTTAGTGGCATTAGCTAGCGATTTCTTTTTACTTACTCTATGCCCCATACACTAGTGTTATACGCTAAACAGTTTTAGAGATAAAACTCTTTACATTTGATTAACATGAAAACAAATCTCAGAGAACGATTGACTAGGTACCAATGTTTTATTAGACCAAAGGTTCATTTTTCAACACAGCATTTTAATCACCGAATCACAGAAGTGCCACACTACACACACACACATCAAATAAAAACTCTTATTAGACTGTAAAATGACAGATTGCATACATTAAAAAAAAAATCAAATCCAGCTCCGTCACACCTCACACACTCAACCATCCGAAATTTAAGGCTTTAACAGACTTCAGAGTATGTGTTCAGAGTTTATAGAATATCGATATTCATAAATATTCAGGACATCTTTTCTTCTCTATCTCGTGGGGACTTTTAGTCTGTCTTAGATCTTAGACAGGGATGGAAGAGAAAGAGAGAGCAGCTGATGCAATGATGATGAGAACATGTTCATTTTATCATTTTCTGTCAATGTGATGAGGCAAAGTTTACTGATGTCACTTGTTTACTTGCTAAAACTGCAACTTGAAACACAATCAAAAGGAAATGTTAATCTCTGTGGCTGATCAATAAATCATATCCACACACACACACAAATAAGCATACAGCTGATTTACATTAAACATATCTTTCAAATTGAAAAACTGTCGCGTTTGATTTTTAATTCGAAAGCTGAACACAATTACAATTGTTTGTATTTATTTACACACAATTTCTGAAATGACAGATTTTTACTAAACTTTAAATACAAAAAAAGTATAAATACAAAATGCTAATGCTTCAAGTCTGAGGAATTTATTTGTAAAAAAAGTGTTGATGTACAAACTAATCACTGGATGGAAAATGACATTAATTACGTCTCAATGTCCCGTTGCAATGACACTGGTGCACATAGACACAGTTATGAAGTCACAGACTCATACACACACCTGATACACTCTTTGAACACATCAAACGTTTACGTCTGCGGTTATGACTCAGTTAACATTATAGGATTAGGATTTATCTGCATTTGATTATACACATAAGCCAATGTGTCCAGAAAAGCATTTTCAAAGGCAATAATTTGCTTCACTTCCCAAACATAATTATGACAACACACCATTTCCATTTCTTAACCTGCTTGTACTGAGGTGCACTGAATACATTTCAAGGGGAGAAATTTTAATGACCTTGTTTTTGGTCCAAGAGGCAGAAGAGCAATAACAACAACAATAATACAACTCCTCAGAACTAGGGAGTAATGTAAAATATTCTCTTTTTTCTACTTTCTTTATCAGGTGTGTTGATACTTTTTTCCGACAGCTCTACACTTGGCTAATATCTGCTTTTGCACCGCTAGCAACAGCCCACAGAGACAATCACAGCTCAGTCTGCAGCCAAGCTCAACCACATAATAGAACAGACAGCAGGAGAAAGAGAAAACAACAGACAAGAATGCAGGAGCAGCGGTAGATGGCAGGAATGCCTCTTCGTTTCACTGCTTTCTGTCTAAATTAAAGTATAATCTCCACAGCCTAATACAGTGTTTTAAAGGGTCACATATTTCACACTGAAATAAAATATGGAAGAAAATCAAACAAAAATGGATACATACTGTGTTGCCAATGCAATGCTAACAATAACTTTATCAAAAGAGAGAATACAGTAATTCACCATGTTTTACACACATATCTCTACTAAACATGCTGTAGGGTGCAATGCGAGAAAGACAACATGAATATATATATATATATATATATATATATATATATATATATATATAAGAAATTATTATTGTTTTTTTTTTTATCAAGGATGCATTAAAAAGTGACTAACTGTATTCAGTCAGCATTACAGTTTCGAATCAAAAAATATTTTTTCATGTGTTTTTAACATTGATAATATTGAGAAATGTTTCTTGAGCAGCAAATCAGCATATTAGTTTATCATTAACTAAGCCTACTTATCAAAATCAGACACAGATTTCACAGTAGCATTATATAACGTTTTTCAAAGTATAGGAAGTTGTCATTTCCATGTTGATTGGAATGCATCATTCAGCTATCTTCTTTATCTGTAGGATGACAAAATGCAGCTATACTGACATGATGTTATGTAATTCAACAGCTGTGCACAAGGTCAAGTGTCACTGGTGTTGTGTCAAACTCAGACTATAGACATTTAGCATGTAGATGCAACTGTGTTTGTAATCTATTGTCTGGAGACTAATCCTCCATGTTAGAGCTGGAGCCGGGGGTATTGATTTGACTGAGTGCGACTGACAGTTGTGATGGGTTACAGGCAACCGCTATTTTTATAGTGACATTGTTACATATTAACAACTGGTCAATAAGTCAATTGAAAGAAAGGGTAGTGACATCATAGAAGCCATATTGTCTTTCCAGCAGTTAGTCCCGAAGTGTTGTGAGACTCATACATCGTATTACGAGAGATTATCAGTTTATATGACTAACTAAACTGAGAACTCGGTCAAAGTGTACACTGATTTCAGATTTTAGACAGAGATACAGTGAGCTCCCTAACAAAACCAAAAGTAAGCAAATTCTCATTTCTATCTTTCTTAATGAGTATTTGTCTTCTCTTCCAATCAAACTATTAAACTAAATTGTATGCAAAAAACAGTAATCTAATATATACTTGTAACATACATCAACTTGATGCAACCTGGACACATCATCAGTGATGTTATCTGGGGTCACGGAGAGTTTTGGGTCTTTTAAGCATCATACACTCTCACCCAGGCGACCTAGCTGGGGTTGATAAGGCCCCGGCTTGTGTCCAGGTAGCCCTACCCCACCAATGGTTCTCCTCTCCTTATCCACAGCCACCTTGAGGCAACTTCTGCTGACTGCGTGACTTCCTTGATGGCCCTTCGCTTACTGGCCCCTATGATGTCCAGGGTGTTGTTGGCCCTGCAGAGAGACAGCAGAGCCAGCAAATCCTCTACATCCCACCTCAATGGGCTCACACCGTGCTCGCCACCCATTGTTCCGGCACTCCTTAACTAGCTCATTGTATTTTGCCCTCTTCCTTTCATTGGCCTCCTCGATACAGTCCTCCCAGGGTACAGTGAGTTCCAGGAGAACGATCTGCTTGGAGGTCTCTGAGAGGAGTAATATGTCAGGCCGCAGCTTTGTGGTGGCGACAGTTTCTGGGAATTTCAGTTGCTTCTCTGGGTCAACTTTCAACCCCCGTAGCCACGGCTCAGCCACATCCACCACCTCTTATGCCCTCCACCTCTGCCTTGTCCTCACCTCAATCCCAGCCTGGGAGATCTTCAGGTCCTGCGACTCTCCACATCTATATCCCCGGCATGGCCCATCTTGAACTCTTCATTTAGGCTGCTGATATGGAGCTTCAAGCTCGCTGTTCTGGCCATACATGGCGATGCTGCTCAGGCTTTGAGGTAGACCCAGTCATTTCCGTATAAACCTGCTGACTTTTGGACTCGATTGGAGATTGGAACCTCATAAATCAGGAGGGGCCAGATGATCCGTGGTAGGATGCCATGTTGGTAAATTCATGCCTTGAACTTGCCAGGTAAGCCTGATTTGTCCACTGTGGCTAGGCAGCCTTCCAGTTCAAGGTTGGTTGCACGGGTGGCTGCCGTGTCTTTTAGGCTGCAGTCAAACACCTTTCCCAAGCGCTTCACTGGTTTCTCAGTGATTGATGGTTTCTGGGTCGTGCCAAGTGTGAAGCGGAAACTTGTTAACCTTTTCTTTCTTCAACACCAGAGATTTGGACTTTGCTGGCTTTAAGCACATGCAAGCCCATGTGGTCATCTCTTCGAGGCCCTTCAGGATCCATCTGCCCCCTGGGACGTGTGGTGTTGTCACCGTCAGATCATTCATGAAAGTCCTAATGGGCGGCTGGCAGACACCGGTGTTGGTGAGGGGATCTCTGCACTGGACCTCTGTAGGCTTCGAATACAGGAAGAAGCCATCTTGGAAAAATAGTCTCTACCAGTCGATCTACGAGCGCCGATCCAAGTGCGCTGGTGAGATGTGAATAAGGTGAGCGCGAACAGTAGGCTACGTGTATATATTGAAGACAAGTAAACGGTTCGTGTTTGTGTTTCTTCTGGAAACAACGGACCATAAGAGATTCTGCACAGTTCAGCGCACTTGGATCGGCGTTCGTAGATCGACTGGTAGAGACTATTTTTCCAAGATGGCTTCTTCCTGTATTCGCGAAGTTGACTGTGTGTTTAAAATATCTTCTTATTAAACTGTATGGACACTGACAAAGTTTTCAATGCTTCGGTTTGAATATAGGGACCCTTGTTATGCTGTCGTGTTAGTATGGGGCTATTTTGAGCCTTGTTAGTGGTAATAACAAGCGATTTTTATTCGTCATTACTCTATGCCCTATATACTAGCATTATACTAGCGTTATTGGCTAAACTGTTTTTAGAGATAAAACTATTTACATTCGGCAATCATGAAAACAAATCTCAGATAACGGTTGACTAGATACCAATATGTAATTAGACCAAAGGTTCATTTTGCGCCGGAGTGGTCCTTTAACAATCTCCTCCTTCTCCCCCCTTCTCCTCCTCACCTAAAACTCACTGAAAACCCATCAAATGTTAAGTGTGTACAAAAAAGTAACTATACATGTTTGGTATCATTTTAAAGTGTCTCAGTGTGCCTGGTAAAATGGTATCATTCTCCCAACCATAATGAAAAGCGAAAAGAAGATTAAAAATATGAGAAGTGTTGTGTCCGTTAAAGGTGTTTCTTCCCCCAGATTCTCCAAATTCTGATCTCACAGTTGTGAGTCCCTCAATAGAGGACCAAAATCTAATTATAATGACAGATACCACCATTTGAAGAATATTGAAAACTGGTCTGTAGGTAGACTTCCCACACGATCGCTGTGTGTAGTTTTTAGGTAAACGTTTTTTTTAATTCCTCGATTTCCAAATTGTTGTTATTATATTTGATTGAATTAGATTTTTTAATTATTGTTCTATTACCTGGTCAATAAATTGTAAACATTTGATTTTACTCTCAATAACTCTAAAATTGTTCTCCCAAGTAGCCGGTGCTATTGGATTCGTACTGTATGTTCCCACAACTTTGCATCAGATTACTGACGACTAATATTTGGCATCGATTCAAGTGTACTTGCTTTGCAGAGACAAGTTATTTCTGTTTAGGGCAGCAAATGCTGTTTGATCAACCTAAATTTGGGTTTGTCTAATTACCTCTGTTTTAATTTAATGTTACTTTAGAGAAGTGTACGTGGGAAATCACGGCTTGGCCAATCCAAAACTTGGCCAATCCAAAGCTATTATAAGAGAAGTAACGTAATTAATGTCATCAGCTCATATCTGTAATAGTGGCCATGACCTTTACTGACGTAAAAGTTTAAAATAAATTCATGCAATTCCATGGGGCTATACCAAAAGTATCTTTGATTGTGTAAACGTGTGACCAATCTCAGGTAGGCTATATAGCAATTACCTCTGTTGATGACCAAAACTGGCGAGATTGCGAGCGTGAGACCCGTGGAAGATGCGAGGACCTCTGAGTGATGCAGCTTCCTAATCTGAGTGTGTAAAACATATTTAAAAATAGTTAAAAAAGAATCAAACATTCGCTCACTTTTAATGACGGCAAGAAATCATTAAAACCTTTTCATTTATGGAGTCAGATGAAATAATGTGTTGATACATATGAGAATCTATTCCATTTAATCTAGTTGTGTTGTATAAAAGGAAAGACAGTAACGCACAGAAACCTCCACCTGTATAAATTCAATAAATCTTAAATTGCTCCCACATTAAATAAATAAAAATTCTAAATACTTTTCTTTAAACAATAAATGTAAATGTTAAATTAATGTTTTAAATCACTAGGTATTAATAAAAAAGTTATTTACTACATTCAGATAAATAAATTACTAAACTTCAGTTCAGATTTTCACACATGTAATGATGATATAATTTGTAATTAAAATTTTAATTTTAAATTAGATAAACGCAAAATAAAACCTTTTTTTAACCAGAGGTCTAAGGGTATGTTAAGTTTACATGACAATGATGAACTAAAAAGAGAACAGTTTTCCCATTGCTTTTGCAGATGACAACGTTGTCAAAACGGTAGACTATGCCCCGATAGACTGAACACGTACTGTAATAGCTACTCATGCGCATTACGGCAGTTTTCACTAATTCACGTTTTTGCAAAAACTTACATTTTGAATCCATTTTCAAAAGCTTGCGTTTAAAGGCCCCCAGAATGCAATTGCAGTGTAAATGAAAGGCCAAAATGCACAAAAAGTCTTTTGGACCTCATATCTTTACATTAGCAGAATGTCACAGGACACTTTTGATATCGATAGAGCCAGGTATGACTGTTCTCGCCTTGAAACTACATAACTCACTAGAGCAATTAGACTGCAGGAGAACTTAAATCATCTATTGAGCAAATTCAATTCATTTCCCTTTGTCATTTTCACTGCCTCACTGATTAAAACCATTCCTCATTAGCCATATGCTAAATGAGCTTTAATTAAAGACGACAAAGGGGTGACTGCTGTCTCTGAAAGCGACACAGAGCAGCTTGCTCTCCACAACGCCTCTCTTTTTCTGACTCTCTCTCTCTCTCTCTCTCTCTCTCTCTCATCTTCTTATCCTTTAAACTTGGAATCTGGCATATAAAAGCAAAGTAAATACACACATGCAGGCAGGTGAATGCAAGAGAGGGAACGTTTCCTTTCTCAGGATGAAATTGAATGCGGCAAGGGTTCAATATGCTTATTGTCATGGCAAATAAAATGCTTTCTGAATTCCAATTTCACCTTGTGCCTACAAGAAAGAGAAGGAGGGAGAGTTGGGGAGAAACAGAGAGAGATAGTGAGAAAGAGAAGGAAGGAGTGAGTGAAATCTTGAATAGGGATCTCTTTGCAGAGTTATTCCCCACTGATGTGTGATGAATTACTGTGTGGCAGATGTGAAATAGGCTCCATTAAAATGCCTCATTTCAGCAGTAGAGTGTGGCGACTGTCTGAACATCACCTGATGTATCAACATATCTCTCCTGCACTGTTAGACGAAACACATGAGGAGAGCACCAACAAACAAACGGTTATAAAATCACAAGCTCATTGGGCTTGATTGATTTATGAAGAAGACGATGATGAGGAGTTTTCACAGTTTGTTTTAGAACCTTGACATAGTAACATTATCTCAACCATTGGCATGGGCTATCTGCTTTGCTGACCAGTGATAGAATGGAGGAATACTTTGTAAACCTATAGCTTTTTTTGTATGTGGCTCTGTAGTGTTTACAGATAATCTAAAATTGGACTAATTGCTCAATTGAACAGAAAAGTCTTCATGTAAACACCTCAATCGATGTGATTGAAATTGTTCCAAATAAAATGTATTTTTTTTAGGGACCTGAAATATTCAAAAATAGCACGCACAGTGCTGTGATGCTTAGCCTATGATTAGGTTACTTGTTTAAAATTTTAAATGAACACTTTGAATAATGATCATGAAACATATGGACTACTTTTATGGTATGTTTCACTCTAGACATTAGGCTTGTTTGAGATGCGCCTTGCCTCGCCTTAAATGTATGCGAGAGAAGGCGGCTGCAGTGAGGGAAGGAGGATTTTTTTTTTTTTTTTTTTTTTTATGTATATATAAAAATTACATTGCATAACCTATATAGATCGCACTGTCAGAGAGTTTGGGAATGTTCACACATAATAAACATTTTAAAAGACAACAATACATCACGGTTGTTCAACACTAGGACTCCCGGAATTCTATAACTAGGCTACTATAATGCCAGCAGTTATTCTGAATACTCATACATTATTTGCATATAATTTCAATAAGGTATATCAAATCTAAGAATAAATGGATCTCTTGTGTTAGGATAGGTTATAATAAACATTGGAACACTACATTTTAATTATGATGTATGTAAAAATGTATTATTTAGCAACAACCACAGAACAGCTATTGTAATTACAGATACAACATCAATATTTTCTATTATTTTCTTTGTAAAATTATACACAAATGTATTCATCTGTGGATATAAGAATACAATAACTTATATGCCAAAATGTACTTCAATAAGTAGAACCTTTACACATATTAAATGTATATGCCCCAAACAGTCCAAAACAGTCATTCTGACGGTCACGGGAAAATAATATGAAAATATTATAAACTGCGAGAAAACAAACTGACTTAGTAATAGGGCTGGGGTAAACGATTATTAACTAAACGATTAGTTGGGCGATTATTTTATCGATTAGTCGACTAATCTAATGACTAATTGGACGACTAATATAAAGAATATTTTTTCTGCTGCTCAATTAATAAAAAAACAATATCTCAAATAAATACTAGCATACTGAATCAAGATACTATAAGCTGGCTAACGTTAGTCTAATGTTATGTATTTGAACACCATCATAACTCTACAACCGCCAAAACCGTGTTATTAAAATATTTTTTACAAACATTTTTTATCATAGAGAATGTTTAAATATTAATATCAGCTGAGGAGGGAAACGGAGTCGGAGTTCACCTACTGTTCAGAGCGCGTGCTGACACGGAGTTAAAGCCTGGTTTATACTCGACACGTCCGCACGAGCGCGAATGTGCGCACGGCAAAAATGACCCGTTGGGTGCGCAAGACCAGGAAGACTGTGGCTGGCTGTGTGTGAACGCCTTTTTTTGTAACAACGCGCCTGGCGCCGCGTCCGGGTACGGCTTCAAGCCGAATCTGCCCGAGCTTGTACGTCTCACCACACCGGCACCCAGTTTGCGCGTCTAAATTGCTATTTTTTTTCTTAAGGGTTTGTTTACTGTGTGTGATTAATTTAATGGATAGCACATTCACTTCTAGTTGTCTTCGTCCTCTATTCTGCAATGTTTCGGTCTCCCACGTGTGTGTGGCAAGCTGTACCGCCGGGAACATGCAAAAAATAAATAAATAAAGAAGCGTCGACGCAAAAATATGACGTCGACGCAATTTTAACGTCGAATCATCGACGTCATCGACACGCCGCTACAGCACTACTTAGTAACCAATATTTGTTTTAGTGAGCAAAAATATCATGCTGTAAAAGCATATAAAATTATTCTCCACTAAGCGGGCGAACTTGAGTTGTATTGGGGGCAAACAGCGTGCATCAATTTCACTGATGCTTGGGGAAAGCATCAAGACAGGAGCGGGAAAAAAGAGCAACAGACACATGGTCTGTAATGCATATATGACTGTAAAATCTGACACGTGAGCCTTGCAAACGAGCTTGTTTGAGATCAGCAAAATCTGTGCAGAACGATCACCGTTGATTCACCGCGATGCATGTGTAAATGTGTCCAGTGCGGTCTGATGTCTTATGCCAGTTTGGTAGACATCGCCCAACCCTACATTATATCATCCTTTCATTCCTTGAGTAGGTGAAAGCAAACTGTGAGTAAATTTTTTTTTACTTTGATTTTGAGTTAACTATTCCCATCATATTTCTCCTGCAAGCCATTATCACTTTGAAAAAACAAAGAGACACTGGGTTGTAATTTCTCCATGTCCTGAGGAATCTAAACTCAGTTAGACTGATTCATTTGGCTTATCTTTAGGAACCTCCACCAGCGTGCTAACTCAGCCAGCCATATTCTGTAATAAACACAAGCAGACAAGCACTCACTCATTAATGATGAATATCCAGCATGTCCTGTGTGAGCCTGTTCAGTGAGCAATTTAGAGAGCGCAGGCACTCTGGAATGCTAGGTAATTACCAGCATTGGCAAGAGACGTGCAGCTTGGGATGAGCCAGTTGCCATCAGAATCATTAACACAAAACACACCCAATCTTCTGCACACATTGACAAAAACATCAACCGGATGCATCAGAACACAGACACACAGTCCCATGAGGGAATATCATATAGATTACAGCTTCCTCATTTATAAACACTGCTCCACCCAGAAGTCCTCAGTAATGCCATTATGGACCACAGAGGTCAGAAAAGACCTTGGATTGAACAAACAAAGGAACTAGTAGCAAGTCAAACAAACACATGTACAGCAGAACTATAGTGATGAAATAATGACTATAGTGACTGTAGTGATGACTGTAGAAAGAAGAATAAACTATGTTACACCTACTGAACTCCTCACCATTCAAGTAAGAGCTTATGAACCCCGTTTACACGACACTGTATTCAGCTAAAAACTAATATTAATATTAAGATATTAAGCTGTAATCTATATGCTTGTCTAAAACTTATTATGGGTTTATGCATTAAACGACAACGACATTCAGTCTGTTCAGACGCATAGTGTTTCTTCACAGAGTGACATTGCCTGGCATGTATAACACAGCATTTTTAGTTGTTATCGCGTATCCGATACCAACTAAAATAAAGTCGTGACGTGAATAGTCTCTGGCTCTGCAGCCGTGACGTGAACAGTCTCTGGTTCGGCAGCTATGATGGGAACAATCTCTGGCTCAGCAGACGTGATGGGAACAGTCTTTGGCTCGGCAGCCGTGACCGGAACAGTCTCTGGCTCTGCAGACTTGATGGGAACAGTCTCTGGCTCGGCAGCTGTGACGTGAAAAGTCTGTGGCTCGGCAGACGTGACGTGAACAGAAATCTCGGCAGACTGTTCGCATCACGTCTCGGCAGACGAGATGTGATGCGAACAGTCTCTGGCTCGGGCCGACGTGACTGGAGCCGTCTCTGGCTCGGCAGACTTGACGGGAACAGTCTCTGGCTCGGCAGACGTGTTCGTAACATTCTCTGGCTCGGTAGACGTGACGGGAACCATCTCGGGCTCGGCAGATGTGACGTGAACAGTCTCTGGCTCGGCAGACGTGACGGGAACAGTCTTTGGCTCAACAGTCTCTGGCTCGGCAGTCATGGCGGGAAACGTCTCTGGCTCGGCAGACGTGACGTGAACAGTCTCTGGCTCGGCAGACGTGACGGGAACAGTCTTTGGCTCAACAGTCTCTGGCTCGGCAGTCATGGCGGGAAACGTCTCTGGCTCGGCAGACGTGACGTGAACAGTCTCTGGCTCGGCAGATGTGACGTGAACAGTCTCTGGCTCGGCAGACGTGACGGGAACAGTCTTTGGCTCAACAGTCTCTGGCTCGGCAGTCATGGCGGGAAACGTCTCTGGCTCGGCAGACGTGACGTGAACAGTCTCTGGCTCGGCAGACGTGATGGAAACAGTCTCTGGCTCAGCAGCCGTGATGGGAACAGTCTCTGGCTCGGCAGCCGTGAAGGAAACAATCTCTGGTTCGGCAGATGTGACGGGAACAGTCTCTGGCTCGGCAGCTGTGACCTGACCAGTCTCTGGCTCGGCAGACGTGACGTGAACAGTCTCTGGCTCGGCAGACGTGACGTGAACAGTCTCTGGCTCGGCAGACGTGACGTGAACAGTCTCTGGCTCGGCAGCCGTGACGGGAACAGTCCCTGGCTCGGCAGCCGTGATGTGAACAGTCTCTGGCTCGGCAGACGTGACGAACAGTCTCTGGCTCGGCAGACGTGACGAACAGTCTCTGGCTCGGCAGACGTGACGAACAGTCTCTGGCTCGGCAGACGTGACGGGAACAGTCTCTGGCTCGGCAGACGTGACGGGAACAGTCTCTGGCTCGGCAGACGTGACGGGAACAGTCTCTGGCTCGGCAGACGTGACGGGAACAGTCTCTGGCTCGGCAGACGTGACGAACAGTCTCTGGCTCGGCAGACGTGACGAACAGTCTCTGGCTCGGCAGACGTGACGAACAGTCTCTGGCTCGGCAGACGTGACGAACCGTCTCTGGCTCGGCAGCCGTGACGTGAACAGTCTCTGGCTCGGCAGCCGTGACGTGAACAGTCTCTGGCTCGGCAGCCGTGACGTGAACAGTCTCTGGCTCGGCAGCCGTGACGTGAACAGTCTCTGGCTCGGCAGCCGTGACGTGAACAGTCTCTGGCTCGGCAGCCGTGACGTGAACAGTCTCTGGCTCGGCAGCCGTGACGTGAACAGTCTCTGGCTCGGCAGCCGTGACGTGAACAGTCTCTGGCTCGGCAGCCGTGACGGGAACAGTCTCTGGCTCGGCAGACGTGACGTGAACAGTCTCTGGCTCGGCAGACGTGACGGGAACAGTCTCTGGCTTGGCAGCTGTGACGTGAACAGTCTCTGGCTCGGCAGACGTGACGTGAACAGTCTCTGGCTCGGCAGCCGTGATGTGAACAGTCTCTGGCTCGGCAGACGTGACGGGAACAGTCTCTGGCTCGGCAGCCGTGACAACTTCTGTGTCTTGAAGGAGGGTAGACTTCTGTTTCTTCTCTTCTACCTATGATGGCAAGACAGTGGCATCGAGTCCTCTGCCTCTGGGGAAGTTACAATCTCCGGCAAGTGGTTTTAGAAAAATCGTACGAATTCGTGCAATTGAGGTTGTATGAATTAGCCAAATTTTAATCACTTGTACTATTTCGTATGATTTAGTCATGAGGTAGCGTTGGATGGACATATGTAAGATGTTCAGTTGAAACTATTCTCTGGAAGGTTTTTTTTCTTTTTTTCAAATGAAAGCATTGCTGCAGGACATGATCAGAGTCAGAGCAGTATCATTACATCCCGCAGCCTTTTGGTGCATGATCAACGGCTTTTGATGCATGTCGAGGCACTTGTGTCAGACTCTCCATTCAGCACAAAAAAGGTTCTTAACCTTCATCAAAAGGAATAATTGTCAAACTAGCATTCTGTAATTTAACCCAGAGCAGCACCACGCAGGGGACAATGCTCTGATTAAATACATTATTCATGATACACTCAAGCTAGACGTACAGATGGCATGAGAGAGAGAGAGAGAGAGAGAGAGAGAGAGAGAGCATTGTCAAGGTCAGCGAACGTCCTATGTCTGTTGCTTTGAGGCTTATTGTTAAAAGTCTCTTTCATTGTTTAAAGTTTCTTTAAACACACCTCTGCACTGACTGGGTGGAGTGTGTGTGAGCACTTCCACAAGACAATGATAAAAGGTGTTGAGGTATTCAGATGGGACAAGTATGCATGTAGACAGCTCTCTGACTAAGGGGAAGAATTACACCATCAACAGTCATTGCACAGGTGCGATCCTTTCAAGTAATGCTTGAACACTTTTTTGATTAGTTGGCTGATGGATTCACATAAATAAACTCAGCACTTAGGCACCGTGAGCTGTTTCAGCATGTTTAGGTAGTTCAGGGTGATTTTAATTTTCCCCTGAAGGAGAGAGTAAAATATATATTTTTTAAAATATATTTTAAAATGTTGTAATTGTGATATTATAATAATTATGAAATAAAAATATTTGGTAACACTTTATTTTGATGGTCCCTTTTGAAAATGCTGTTGTCTATAAGTAACTTTGCAGCTGTCAACTGTCATTACAGT
Source organism: Pimephales promelas (assembly GCF_016745375.1). Next base: position 17,791,680 of record NW_024121432.1, on the reverse strand, counting down.
ATTATTAGACTGTCAGCTTAATTTTTGATAACACTTTATGATGCTCCTCCAACAGACAATCTACTGACTATAAGTAACTTTGCAACTACATGTCAACTCATTCTATCCCTAACCCTACCAATACTACAAATAATCTACTAATACTACTACTAACACTTTAGTAGAGAGTGTTAGTAGTAGTATTAGTATTAGTAGATTCTACTTGTTGAAATCTACTAATAATACTACTTATACTCTAGTAGAGATGTAGGTGCAATGTTACTTATAATCAACTGAATGTGTTAAAGGGACCATCCAAATAAAGTGAAACCTAATATTTCATATTCTTTTTTTTTACTATCAATCACAAATCAGACTTGGTGAACATAAGAATCTTCTTTCAAAACATCCAAACATTTGAATGGTAGTATAGTATAATGAAATATAAAATATATTAGTTTTAATAATTATTATAATAAATCCATCCCTGTGACATTAACATGCTTGTAGTTTAAGAAACACATCAAAAGAGCCTCTGTGACTGATGACCACTCTAGTCTAAAGCAGGATAATAAGAACATGCAAAAGTGTTGACCTTCCTCTAAACAGGACTAATATATAGATCATAGAGCTTATATAAACCTCATCATGTATGTAAATGTATGTGTAAGAAATCAAAGAAAGCTTTTGTTTAATGACCATGGCTGTTCTTTATCAGTTATGTAAGCGTGTCTCCAAGGATTTCAAGGTATGTACAGAATCTATGTGGTTTCTCTTAGCATTCTATCCCTTTAAACTCTTTATATCTAAGCTCAGTTACAGAGAGGTGCTGATTAGTTCTTTTATTTATTTTCCTTAAAACGATGTTGCTGCATAAATTATGCTATTTTTATTTTGATGTTTATAGTGGGCTCTTTTATCTCTGTCAGATGGATGACTCAAAGAGAGAGAGAGGGAGAGAAGGAAGTGAGTCCCTGGGGGAGAAGGGATGTTTTTCCTTCCTTCCTCTTTCTGCCCCTCACTTACATTTTTCTTCACTTCCCTGTTTAACCCCTTTTTTGCTCACTCCAAGGCTAGTATCACAACACACATGGATATTTATTTCTCCATCCAAAATAACAGGTTACAGGTCACACTGCCCCTGTAAACAATATGGTTCTGCATAGCAGAAAATTAAAAGAATGTCGGGAACTACTTGATTGGCCAAACTGACTTCAATAGAGGTTTTTTTCTCCATATGAAAGTCAATTCATTTTTGGGTGAACTATTTCTTTAAGGCTTGATGCAAATCCCACACAGTGACAGATACAAAAACAGGCCCTCTTTTTCAGTAAATCTGATAAACCAGATTTATAGCTAGAGTGTTGGCTGATTTTTTTTTTTATAAATTAGTTTTCAGGCTCATCAAAAATTCTCAATAGCTAACTTCTGATAATTTTACAATTTATTGCATTTCTAAATTATTAAAAGGAAGTAATTCTCAATGTAGTTTGACCAAAGCTGCGTTCAGCCCCGACAAAACGTTAGGAAAAACACTTAATTAGCCTACCATTGTTCATTTCTAAATCATAAATATAAACAATTACATCATTATGTTGATATCCTATATTTTATAATAAAACTTAACAAACATGTCTTCTAATATCCTCAGTTGTTGCATATACCGAGCTGCATCCAACACATTTGTAAATTACTTTCCTTGAACCCATTATGCGAGTTCACTTTAAAACCGCATGTTTTATATACATGTTGCTGCTGATTGGACTGCAGTTCTAACACATTCACCAAACAAGAGAAAACGTATCTCAAACCCCGTTGCACGCTGTTTCCAGGAAACATGACGTTCAACCCGGAAACCGTAGCAAAACGTTGTGCACCGTTCTGAACTTGAACGTGGCCCAAGTGTTGATAGACTCAATTTTTTCTAGGCCTTACCTCTTGCTGAAGTGATTGAAAAAAAGGCAAATTTGAGGGATACCTGAGGGATACCAAAATATTTTGAAAGTTAAACCTAAAAATGTTACTTTAAAATTAATATAACCAATTGATAAAACCATTGTTCTGAACCAGAACCACTGTCCTAAATGTGAGACTTGAATGTTTATGCTTTGTGTGTTTTAAGATAGAATAACATAAGCAGTGATTTGCCTTCTTTGCTATATCATTGAATCCTGGGGTGTCTGATGTTAGATAAATTGTGTTTTCTTTAATACTTTATTCAGTATTTGTGTTGGTGCTGTTTAGTTGTGCTCTTCCAGGACATTAAATTACTTTGTCAACCATTTCAAATGCTTGGTATACTACCAAGTTGGTGCGCTGATACACTGCTTCAACCTGGCACTACACTGTTAAACAGGCCTTGATTGTGTTTTATGTTGGTGTCCTCTCATCTTGCCCTGCGTTCTCCAAGCTTTGTTTGTTTCTCTGCTGTTTGCCTGCTTCTTGCTCTCTCTTACCTGATTTTATCTTTTCGAGCCTTCCCAGCTCCCTCTTTCTCAGTGTGTTTCCCATGTGATGTGTGGTAAAGGCTCTAGTATGTAGTGTAAATGTCAGGGACTGAAGGATACTGAAGAGACACCGAAAGGAACAGTGAGGGGGGAGCGAATGACATTTTGGATGCCTCCCACGAGAAAACTCTGACGGACAGGAACATGTTCACTCAGCAATATTACGCAACATGCGCACACACACACACACACACACACACACACACACACACACACACAAAATGTATTTGAGCACCAAAGGAAATAAGGTAAAAGAAGGTAGGGAAGCTTAAAAGAAAACATTGAAAGTTAAAAGAGATAATAACACTGAGAGATAAGAAAACTTATCAGGAATATGTTCAAATGGAATAGAGGGAGAAATAAAAAACTGAATAAACAGAGGAATACAGGAAATAGATAAAAAGGAGATGTTGAGAGAGAGAACAGACTGTTCAGAGGGATGGTGACTTATCTGATGGCAGACTTTTCCCCTGCCTTTGACTTCGTTCAAAGCAAACAATTGTGTTTCAGTGTAGAGATTCATTGCTTTTGACTGTAGTGGTGCATTGATTTGATTTGTTTTAAATTGGCATTTAAGTTGATTTTAATGATATGATCAGTTTGAGAGTTCTAGGTTCATGTTCTTATAATCCAAATTATGGAAATTTAAGTGGATCAAATCTCTCCTTGTTTCTATTCACTTCTATTTCAGTTTAATTAGTAGTCTGAAGGTGTTTTTTAAGGTTGCATCTCATGCTCTTGCCCTCTACATATAGATGTTTTACTTGTGAATAAAAATGTGAATGAATGTTGTCTTCAAGATAAGTGTTGTGTATGTAATGCATCAAACTTCCTACCAGCCAAGAGGGAGATCAATGATGTATTACATTAAGCCATCTGGATGCACTGGTGTGTTAATAATCAACCTGATATTATTCATCTTTCACTTTATCAGGAAAAATGCATTTGGCAGATTTATGTGTTTTTTGAAGAAAACTATCTGCTTAAAAATGATCAGTTCATGGGTTTATGTAGAAGATGGATATCTCCAATACACTCAACTAAAGGATTATTAGGAACACCATCCTAATACTGTGCTTGACCCCCTTTTGCCTTCAGAACTGCCTTAATTTAACGTGGCATTGATTCAACAAGGTGCTGAAAGCATTCTTTAGAAATGTTGGCCCATATTGATAGGACAGCATCTTGCAGTTGATGGAGATTTGTGGGATGCACATCCAGGGCACGAAGATCCTGTTCCACCACATCCCAAAGATGCTCTATTGGGTTGAGATCTGGTGACTGTCCGGGCCATTTTAATACAGTTTAATATTTTAGAACTCATTGTCATGTTCAAGATTTCAAGCTTTGTGACATAGTGCATATCCTGCTGGAAGTAGCCAACAAGGATGGGTACATGGTGGCCATAAAGGGATGGACATGGTCAGAAAAAATGCTCAGGTTGGCGGTGGCATTTAAACGATGCCCAATTGGCACTAAGGGGCCTAAAGTGTGCCAAGAAACACACCATTACACCACCACCACCAGCCTGCACAGTGAGTAGTACCCGGTGGGGTCCTCTGCTGTTGTAGTCTATCTGCCTCAACTTGTGCATGTTGTGGCTTCACAAATGCTTTGCTGCATACTGTACCTCGGTTGTAACGAGTTTTTTTTTCAGTCAAAGTTGCTCTTCAGCTTGAATGAGTCGGCCCATTCTCCTCTGACCTCTAGCATCAACAAGGCATTTTCGCCCACAGGACTGCCGGATGTTTTTTTTTCCCTTTTCACACCATTCTTTGTAAACCCTAGAAATGGTTGCGTGAAATTCCCAGTAACTGAGCAGATTGTGAAATATTTGGACCAGCCGTCTGGCACCAACAACCATGCTACGCTCAAAATTGCTTAAGTCACTTCTTTCCCATTCTGACATTCAGTTTGTAGTTCAGGAAATTGTCTTGACCAGGACCACACCCATAAATGCATTTAAGCAACTGTCATGTGATTGGTTGATTACATAATTTCATTATTGAGAAATTAAACAGGTGTTCCAAATAATCCATTAGGTGAGTGTATAGTGTTTTGAGGTTAATGAGGTGAGTCTTTATGTGGTGTCTGTACACGCTAAAAAATGCTGGGTTGTTTAAGTCCATGTTTGGGTCAAAAATAGATGACACCCAACTGTTGGTTTATATTTTGAAATAATTTTTATTTTAAACCCAACTGTTGGGTTTGTCCATATTTTACCTAAACATGGGTTGAAATAACCCATATTTTTTTAGAGTGTACAGACTTTAAAATTAACCCAGCAAAATAAATGATGGGAGAACCTATGTCTCACACACATGCACACTAAGAAGATGTGACATGGATTCCCCTTTATGCATGAAGTCTCTTCAAAGCTGTCAGAGAACAGGGTCAGTCTACATATGTGACCTTCGACACCAGCCTTCACCCTCATGAACTCCTCAGAGATGTGTGGGGGGAAATTTGGACTATTTAGAAAAGTGTGAAAAGGTGTTCCTGTCTTTTTTCTCATCTCTCTGATGTTGTTTGTCCAAATTCTTCTCCATTCCTGCATCTCTCTACTGGCTCTTCCCCCACTGCCACCCATGAAGCCTCTTTATGATTTTCTTTAAGGAAAATTGTTTTTGAAAAACACAATTTTATAGCCAATAGAAATAATGAAGACCTCAGTTACATTTATGTTTCATTTAAGTTTTCTCGAGTGATTCTCTGAAACCAAAATACAAGAAGCACATGAGACATTTACTGACAGTCATTAAAAATGGCTAAAAAGAGCTGTAAATGTATGTGGACCGCTTGGCTCAGATCATTTGGTTTTGGAAGAATTTCAGGCATGTTTCAATCTCTGATTGCAGACATTGTTGTGAAATATTGTTGAGATTTCTTCTGAAACTTAGAGACCCATGTGAAATTATTTTTTATTTTTCAAGAGAAAAGTCTAATAGTTAGGGTCTTATGTAAAATTCTTTACTGCTCTCTATTAAATCTCATTGCTGTCTAAGGAAAAACAGAAAAACAGCGATATTAAAGGGATTTCATGATCTTTCTTTTTGAGTTGTTGTCTTTACTCTTTTTAAACTCTCAGCACATGTGTTGAGGAGCAATAGTTTGAACCAACAACAGCATGCATTAGTCATGAATCTGGATTACTTTTATCTGATAATTTTACAGAAACAAAATGGCTTGTGCGACATTGAGAGAAGCTCTTATCGGGTTATTTATAAAGCGCAACTACACAACAGGAAACAGATCAAGGGAGATCTGGTAGTTAGGTCTGCTAAAAGCTTTTTCCCATCCAGTGAACAAACATCTTTCTCTGTCCCATGTGGCACCAGTTCCAACCTCTTATTGGCTGAATCATAACTTGCCCACATGCAATCTCCATCAAAAAATGCCATGTCCAGAAATTAAACCATCAGCTCTGGTCCTGACGTATTTCCAAGTGTCTCATGGGTTTCTAGTCTGGTTCAGATCTATGTTGCAAATACGATTGCTCACATGGTGATGTCAATGTTGTACAGTAGATTGTGATGTTCTGGAATGAGGATGGTTTGTAGAGGGGTTTATCTGTTTCAAGTGTGTTGTTTAATTTCCGCCTATTTTCTATCATTATGAGAGGTTGGAAAAGGTAAATGTGATGGTTAAACAAAAAAAATAGTTTGGTACGCAAAAAACCTCCCAAATCTAACAGTCACTTTAAATTATATTCATTTAAAACAGTTTAAAGTCCTAGGTTACTTTTAATTACTGAAAGCTTTTTTTAGAGCTATAATGGAATTGTTAGCTGCTACTGATAAGTTATTTAAAAATAATTTATTATATTCATTTATAACCAATATATTGGCCAATGTTAGATATTCATCAAATTATTATATATTTAAAAAAATGGATATGCTGAGGATGTTTCTGATCCTAAAATCATATATTTGTATTATTATTAATACTACTATTATTAATATTATTTATTTTTATGTGTAAATTATCAACTTGAATATATTTACCTTTTTACTTATTTAACCAATATGTTACACTGTAATCACAACATTTTTCTTTTGTCAAATCAACTTAAATAATTTAGATAGTTTAGATAACATATTATTTTGAGTTTCTAATGATTAAATCAATCTCCTTCATTGTTTTAACTCACTGTATCCATTTCAATGAACTTACAATTTTAAGGCAACCAGGTTATTTATTTTTTTAAGTTAAACAATAATTTTTTTACAGTGTAGGGCATGGCAATAAAACCTTGATGTTTTTTTTTCATGCTTACGGTTTTCTTATGACACTCATTGATGATAAAGGTAAACGATTATGCCATTGTTGTCAATCTGAAGAGCAAATAGTGAGATACGGTGGTATAGATGGTGGTTTATTTAGTGCCAGGAAGGCATGGAACATTTGTCATTTGCTCCCTTAGTATTTAACCAAGAATCTTGATCATGCTCGGCTAACTTTTTTGCTCTGATACTGAATCCAGACAGCTCATTAACAGAGCCGCCTTCTTAATATGCTAAACCACCTACTTTGGGCTCTCGGCTTCCTCTCCCTGATTATCCCCACTCCCATTGAGAAATCTTCAACCGCTCTCCTGCTGATCAAGGGCTTATTGTGTGCCTTGATGTTGCAACCTTTCATATGAAGGTTACGTAACAGTGCAGATGTGTGTGTTTGTCTATATGTGTGTCTCAAAATTCATATTTTTAGTGACAGAACTTACTTTGAAGATGTAGAAGAAACTGCGATGTTATGGATGCAGATTAGATATGCACTGATTGGATAATGAGAGAGAAGTGGCAGCAAATTTATTCTTAGCATATTGTGCACCTGTGTTGTTTCAAACTCAGTGTCTGACATAAGTAGAAGATGGAGGTAATTGTGAAGAAGGCAATGTGAGTGGGCCTTACATTGTGAGCAAATCTTTTGCTCTCCATCCCAACACACCAAATTAGTTTAAACAAAACATAAATCAATGCGCATAAAAAATGTAATGTTCTAATAGCATTGACATATGTGCATCCACGTTCCAAACAGCGGCTGATATATTTCAGGTCCAAAGAAGAGACATAATGCATTTTGTGAAAATGTATCTGTGCTTTATTTCACTGAACAAATGTAGTATAATGGAAGTGAGATCATGAAATCTATTCAGTTTATTTCAACAATCTAAACTCCTGTTTAGATTGAAGTTAGCTTGTTTGAGTGCATTACTGGAGTTTAGCAAATCTCCTCACAGATAAACAAATGTGACAATGCACTGATGTGAAAGTCATCAGTGAATTCATCTGTGCAAGATTTCAATTTATATAGAATGGACATGCATACAAGCAACATAGACACACAAATTCTTACTTGATACCCAGAGTGCATACACATCCAGACTGCCAGCCATAATGAGTCATCTAACCTGGCCATTATTGTTCAGTTTTACCTCTATCTTGTTGCTAAGCAATGGTTCCTTCTAAATCCAGGGTTTTGGACCTTGGCATTCTCGCATTTCATTCTGTCTGGATGATTTAGAAAACTAGTCACACATACACAGAAATGCAAATGGAGAAGAATAAAGAATAATATAGAACTTTGTTATTTGATAAGGCCAATTTTTTATTCTGCTAGACTGAACAAAAAGTAGATTAGCATAAATAGCATTCTTGTAACCCCTCAAATGTATCTTTTCTGAATGTCTTAGGAGTAGATGTCATATTTCTGCATACATTAGCTTATTCATATAGACACAGGAGCTAAACCCTTTTAAAGGATCATAACCATAAGAGTCTGCAGTGCTCTTCTTATTAGTGAAATATTTGGTTACACTTTATTTTGATTGTCCAGTATAGACAATCCCTATGAATAACTTTGCAAGTACATGTCAACTAACCATCACTAGAGTGATAGTAGACTGTTAGGTTAGAGTTATTTTAAGTGGGTTTTTTTAAAAGATTTTTTAAAAACGCTTTTAACAAGGGCACACTAAAACAGCACTATGTAGCTTTATCAACCTTTATAATATATTTCCAAAACCCTTGAGATGGTACATCGACTTACAATAGGTTGACTGAAAGGTCTGCCATAGCCTGACAGTGTCTGTATCGCTTTTACTGGCACTCTGTAACTTCGGGGTGTGGGTAGGAACCTAAGCACAAAAAGAACTAGAAAATTCGACTGCTTTACGGCATACATCACTTCCCCCACTTTCTCAAATTCCGACGCGAGAGCCCAACAAGCACTTTTTTTTTTACCTCTGTAATGTTGTCATGGCTGAAGCAGCAAGTAAAACCAAATGTGAAGTGCGTTAGAAACAGAGCGCATGCGTGATCAGTTTACTGTTGGTAATGTGTTGTGTAGCTTCGCCCCTCGCTGTATCCAATTTTGACTGCATTGCTTTCTTTTGAGGGCACTTAACACACTCAAGCATCCCTGTAGAGCTGGGGCGGGCAGCTCGCGCCAGCTTGAGACGTGAAAGTTTACTGATTACAGAGTTTGGTAGGGGCTACATTCTTGCGAGTAAATAATACATGATTAGCCGAACAAAATAATCGGTCAATAACTATGTCTACAGGCTGATAGTCATGTTTGTTATTTATTTTTCTGGTGAAAGTGTCTTGCCTCAGGCTATAATGCAAATCGATTTTTCAAAATTTCAGACCTGGCCTCACTCCAGTCCCACAGCTCATGACCCCACTAATAAAACAGTTATTTTAAATTTTAAAACGTTTTCACCACTGTTTTTCAAATTTAGCCTTGGATGGAATAAGTGACCTCTTTCCAAAAATCTTACCGACCCCAAACTTTTGAACGGTAAATGTATAGAACATTTTATAAATATGTATATGCATAATATAAAACTGTAGTTGTTACGTTTGCATGCATGTATGAGGCAACAAGCTGAGACATCATGCCAGTCAACCACAGCATGGCGCAAAGTCAGGGCCAGAGTTCAGAGGCTTTCCCACATCGCAGGCAGAGTGTGTGTTTCTGCTTGCTGTCACCTCGTCAACATGCACATGACCCCTGACCTTCACAACCTTATTCAAACCATAAACTTTGGTGAAAGGATCAGCAGAGGCAAAGTTATTTACAAGATACAGAAGGTAGTCTAAATGCATTTAGATTCCTATATTAATTGACTTTACTCGTCTTTTTGACAAGAAGCTCATTGTATTTTTTCAGTCTTATGTAAACTTCATGCTCTACAGTTTATTCAATATGATTTTACGAAATCCTTGACACTCTTATACTTTAAGAGTTTTTGCAGGGTAAGGGTTTCACAACTCCATTATGGATGGAGATTAAATAAACACATGGTGCAAGAGGACTCATTACTCGGAGTCTGTTCTCTTTATAAAGTAGCTCAGCATACTGGATTATGTTATTGCTAATTAGCCACTAATCACAAGTGGCAAAGGCTGAGTGATTTCAGAGCTCATCATCCTCTTCATAAGTGTTTGTATCCTGCCCCCTCTCATTCGGAACCATTCTAAAGACCTGGAGTGTTCCGCAATTTTACATGATTCACTGCAAAAGGGTTGTGAGCAAAGGTTTGGTGCCAAAGCTTTAGCTTTTTATGTGTCTGCATGAGTCATTCTAATTGGTGTGAGGCAGAGTGAAAGTAGCCTTGTCTGAGGGTAGGCAGGGGGCCATTTAAGCTCTTGATGATTTCATAAAATCGCTGTTACTAAGGCAACTAAAGGTAGACCTTTCTGTTAAACGCATTCAATTCGGTGAAAATGTTTGACTTCAAAGGGAAGTTCATCCAATAATAACAATTAGTGTTTACCTGTTTGACTTCAGTGGAATTCTAAAGGTAAGAAGTAAAGTGTGTATATAAAGTGGTGGGCAAAAGTATTAGAATGGTAAGATTTATTTGTCATGTTTTAAAAGAAGTCGTGTCTGCTCACCAAGGCTTAATTTATTTCCAAAATACAGCAAAAACAGTAATATTGTGATTTTTTTTTTTTTTATTACAATTTAAAATGACTGTTTTCTATTTGAATATATTTTAAAGTGTAATTCATTCCTGTGATAAACAGAATTGTCAGCATCATTACTCCAGTCTTCAGTGTCGCATGATCCTACAGAAATCATTCTAATATGCCGATTTGCTGCTCAAGAAACATTTAATATGATTATCATTGTTGAAAGCAGTTGTGTACAGTTTCTTTTCAGGATTCTTTGATCGAAAGCAAGTTCAAAAGAACAGCATTTACCTGAAATAGAAAGCTTTTGCAACATAATAAATTTATATACGGTCACATTAGATCAATTGAAAAAAAAAAAAAAACTCTTACTGACACCATATTTTTGAACTGATAAAGTTATACTTCAGGCAAATGATATTCTTTTTAACTTTTAATAAAATAATAACATTTTCAGCATTTATAATAATAATAATAAATGTTTCTTGTGATCATAGTGGTTTCGGCATACATTTCCATTCAACAACAGGTTCTTTACAGTGAAAAAAGGTTCTTCAGTTTTTTTTAAATGTTCTTCACACTAAGAAAAGTGTTTCTTTTAAAAACTGTTCACTGAACGGTTTTTTAGGGAAACAAAAATGGCTCTTCTATGCCATTGCTGCAAAGCCCCTTTTTTGGAACCGTTATTTCTGTTTATTAAGTGAATAGAAACGAGTGACCGGTGCAACAAGAGTGCAGTTAAGTGGAAGTGTCCCATTAATTTTATGAGAAAATATAACACTTAGTTGCACAATTTTGTGAAATTCCTTTAGTGTCATACATTTTTATTCCTCTAATGTTCATTTTATCTACTAGCACCTTGACACTCGCTCTTTGTCCATTTTAATGACAATTTCAGTGTAATATCAAGGGGCTCGGATCTATCAGGGATGTCAGTGGAGGAATCTCAGAGATGTGATTACTCCACTCTTACACATTTCCCCACAGGCTATCAATGGTTGCTTCTCCATGATCTTTGCTTGTGTCTTCTTCAAAGAGCTGGGAAGGGCGGGAGCGGGAGGGCAGACAGTTCGAGAGACAAGGAACATTATGTGATGTTCCGCACCTTGGAGTGTCTAGTACTTATTCTTGGCTCTTGTCAGCAATCCAAACCCCAGGGCAAAGAACTATTCCTCTTACACAGTCCCGTCTTTCATTTCTGTTCATACTGGAAAAACATACACTTTGCACAAAAGTGCTTTTCTGTTGTTAGCTTCTTTGAAGCTAGACAATTGTTTAATTTGTAGTTATTTTTTGACAGTTAGAGGTGATTGTCTGGGATAATGATCCTGCAGGAAAATTAGATCAGATTGATTATCTCTTCTTTTTTAATGCTTGGAGCCTTCACATGTAAGAAAAATTATTCTACAGACCTGCCCTTTTAAACTTGTTGAATTATGTGAACCCATTCACTTCAAAACCTACAATATGCTCATGAATTTAGCCTCATTAAGCTGTCAAGTACATGCAAGGTGGGTTGACATAAATAATGTTTGTGTGTGAGATCACGTTGTCGTCTTCACTAACAGTCTGGGTCTGTTTTCTCTGAAAGGCTCCATTGGCAGGCCTGAAGCCAGAGCATTTCCGGCTGTTCTCTGCTGACAGCAGTGATTGGTCTGTAGGGAGCATGTTGTCATCATTCCCCATGCAACACATACATGATCATGAAGGCACATGACGGGACAAGTGAGCATGTGTCCTACTTGCAAAATTGTGAAAAGTGAAAATTTCAGATTGCATGTTACCAAATTGCTAATATTTATTTATAAAATAAGACATCGTGCAGACAATTACTGATCTCTTCTGTCATCATGGGGAATGGCACTGATCAATGATTGAAATGTCAGATTAAAATGGCATTTGTGTTGTGTTGCATGAAAATATCAAATACTCACTGCGTGTGAGAGAGAAGTGAGTGTTTCAGAGTGTGCTAAATGGCTACAAGTTTAAATCACCTGTCATAATAGCTCAAAGCCCAGTAAGCTGTTTTGCTGTCTACGGCTTTCTAATGGATTAAACTGCATGACCCACAAATCAAGGCATGGCTCAGACTTAAATTTGATATGTCAAACTTCACTTAAATATCAGATATGTTGCTAAGCTAACAGCACAGAAATAAATAGTAGACACAAAAATTGTCCAGAGTTCATTGCAGAGCGGATGGCCTTCTCTGATTGTCTTGGTAATTTTGTACTTTAGTTCATAAGATTAGCGCACATTTACATTTTTGTGTAAGTTTGTCGTAATAAACGAACATTTAATTAAATTGAATTCACATTGATTTATATAATGTGCTTTTCACAATACATATCATTCAAATCATCTTTACAGAAAATGCATGTCCACATTACAATTTAGATTAGATTAATCTGTTATCAGAGGTGGCTGTGTCCAAGTAATGTACTGTATTTCCGTATAATTAAAGGCAGAAACGATGAGTTCATTGAAGTAATTATTATGTTAAACTTGTCCATTACACGTTTTGGACATAATGATAACAATATATTGTAATCAACAATTAGCATTGGTGCTTGTTGATTCAGAGTTAGATTGTCTGAAGTCCTCGCAGGATTTGAAGTCATCTTTTCATAGGTGTTGGGTCATCTGAACTCTTCATAAGAGGCTGGATCCAAACTGGGGCTGGCGTACTCTCTACCTTGGGAGTATCCAGAGATAAAACAGAAAAGCAAATGGAAAATAATTAGCATAGCTCAAATGTTCATAACATTTCAAGCTAAGATAATTGTGTGCATTTGATCTGATATAAAAGGTGGAGTACAAGTAAATAGTTGTAATTCAAGAATGCTTTGGAATATAGACACAAGATTGGTCTCATTTTAAAGAAGACATTAGGCAGATTTTTTTTTTCGAAGTGAAATAAATTAAGAAAGTGAAACAGAAAAAAGTTATAGAAGATAACGTTTCCTCTTGACATGAAAACAAACTGAGGTTTCTACCTTTTTTTCATGATTTTTCATGTTCATTGCTATTTCAAAATAAAGGCCTGAACATGCTTTATGAGTATGAAAATATTATTGTTGCAAATTGATAAATTAAGATCCTGTGTAATTTATTTTGAAAATCAGTCACCAAATATGGAAACTAGAGATTGTAAGCTTTCAAATGATATATATAGTTTGTCAATATTACTTAAGGTCTTTTCTAAGATATTGTTTTAAAAATGGCAAACGTCCCACCTGTGGGACGTGACGGTTAAGGGATTAAAAGATGCATTGTGTGAATGCTAGGCTAAATTCACAATAATATGTATGCATTCATTCTTAACTAATATACTGAAGTTGTCCCTGTTTGTGTTTCTTGTCTCTTCACATTCACATGACTTGCATTGTTTAACATTTCTGTTGTGAAACAGATATTAAGAATACAAGAATATCAAATATTGTGGGGGGCAATTTGGCAAATCTAATAATTGGTATCAATGTCTATGCTGATTTCCACCATGCATGACCCCATGGACTGATAAACCTCGTCATATATCCCAATCTGAGGGTCAACTTGAGATTTAGCATGTGCATTTGCTTTTATATGAGTGTTTGTTTACTGATACTTTAAATGTTATCATAACTTTAAGGCTGAAACTGCAATTGAGAGAGAATTTGGCCTGTGAATACTGTATGTACACACGCAGATAAAATGACATATTATATTCCCTTTGTGTACAGAGAGAACAGCCTGACACACTTTCAGTGACCTGGCTCTGTCCTTATGAGAAAAGGAGCTTGGAATCTCCCCTCTGGCATCTGCTTTGTAAACTGCTCGAATTAAACTATTGCAGTGGGATTTGACCTCAGGGATAACTCATATACACCGCAGTAAAATGTAACTGATCTTTGAATGATCTCTAATGACCTGTATGCACATCATGCCTCATTAACTTTTTGTCTTGCATATGTATAATGTTGCTTTTTCCACAGTCAGCTCTACTGTGTATCGTAAACGACTCTTTAGGGTTTTATTCATGCCCTGTTTACTATGCTAATGCAGCTAGGCTGTGATGACAGGTAGTCAGCATTATAACAAATACAAGACAGGCACAAACAGCAAGTTCACTTGTTGCCATGGAATCTGCAGTACGCTTCCCGAGCCTCTGTTTCAGTCTGGTGGGTTGTGAAGGGATTGAGGAATAGCACTGCACTAAGCATGATGAGGCTTCGTGTGGGTGATAGTTGTCTTACTTGGATAATGATGGACTTAATTAGCGAGACGCTGACTGCAAGGCACAGGCAGTCATCAAGAGAGTACTAATTACAATCATGTGGTCTAGACACACATTCATTTATCATTATGCTGCAAACACATACATACATGTTTCTTCAACTATTGGCACTTTTGACCCGGTGGACAATCTCACTGGTTTATTTAATTTTGCCAAAGGACAATATCCCACATTTTATATATATATATATATATATATATATATGTGTGTGTGTGTGTGTGTGTGTGTGTGTGTGTGTGTGTGTATAATGTTGAGATGTATAGTATAGTGTAAAGTAGTAATAGTGTCATTTCACATTCAGAGTATTTTTAATGTGTAGGTCACTTAGTCTGTTTTTAATCTGACAGACATCAACAGTGTGCTTTGTATTCTGTTATCTTTCCGCTGGCTTGTTTGTGTGTGTGTGTGTGTGTGTGTGTGTTCCACAGCCAGACAGAGGACATAAATCCTGTTGGCTGTCTGGAGCAACTGACCCTTTTCACACATCCTGGCGGTGCCAGAGTCGGAGAGAGGAACACTGTGCCCTTAAAGAGGTTAAAAAACTATCAATGCATAATAAGTCTGTATGCTGCGTCTCAGTTTGCAAGTGTTCTAAAATTTCCTAACATCATGATTTATTGTGTATGTGCGTGTATTGCCTTATGAGAATTCATTTTTGACTCCGCGTCCTGCTGGCCAGCACAAGTAAACCCAGCTGAGGTCAGTGTTGGAGTGCATCAACACACACCCACACATACACTGAGATCACATAATCCTGCTGTACTCATTTCAAATCACAGTATGACAATGCTGATAAAGATTACAGAACACATTGGCAGACTTGCACTTGAACATTTTTGTTGCTAATCCAAAGTTACGGATTTCATTTGTATGGGTGTTTCTTCTGGGGACTTTTGTCCCAGGGGTTGATTTCCATTAGAACTAACAGATTTATTCGATTTATTAACTTTTTTTTTTCTTTTTTACATTTAATGAAGATCATACAATTTTGAACTGAATAAATTAAAAAAGAGCCATTTTTATCTTCTTAAAAATTATGTAGATTTTGTTGTTTTATAATTGTTCTAGACCTTTGAATTATGCCATGTTCAGTGTTCCTAAAGGGATAGTTCACCCAAAAAGTCATCATTTACTCGCACTCATGTTGTTTCAAACCTGCAATTTTTCTTCTGATGAACACAAAATAAGATATTCTAAAGAATGTTGGTGAACAGACATGTGACAATATAGCCAATGACATACTAGTGACTTTCCCTAAATCAATGGCTATCGTCAACTGTCTGTTCACCAACAAAACAGAATTTTCATTTTTGGATGAACTATCCCTTTAAATATCACATGGTCCTTTAGAAAGCCTTCAATTATGCAGATTTTTATGTTGAAAAACATCTTATCAAAGTTGAAAACCGCTTTTGTGGCTTAATATTTTGGTGTAAATTGTGAGGCATTTTTTTCAGGACTGATTTATTTAATGGATGAAAGTGAAAAAAAAAACAGCATTTATTTAAAACAGAAATAATCTGTAATATTATAAATGTCTTTTTCACTTTTCATCCATCCAATCCATCCCTTTTGACTAAAAGTATTATTTTTTCTTAAATATTTCTTAACCCAAACTTTTAAATGGTAGTTATCACTAAAATATCAATAAAATATAATGAAACAGCCCCACAGTTGTGTCATTTTCCCCCTCACTTTTACACCAAGAGCTTTAGATAAAATACCAGACATTTAATATGAAAATAGCCTTAGCAAGACAATTTAATAAAAAGAAATAAAAAAAGAAACATTTTAGCATACTTGAAATAGTGCTATTCAAACAGTTAAACATTTTAATTGTGCACTCTAAAAAACTTAAAAAAAGAAGTAACCTGGTTGCCTCAATTTTAAGTTCATTGAAATGGAAAAATTGAATTAATACAATGAAGGAGATTAATTTAATCATCAGAAACTCAAAATAGTATGTTATCTGAACTACATCAATTATCTAAGTTGATTTGACAAAAGAAAAAAATGTTGTGATTACAAATCATGAAAATATTTTTTACAGTGCAATCAACTCAATGTCCTTCTATATAGTCATTTCAGACAGGTGTTTTGTAATATTTTTGATATGAGAAGTGTGCTGCAGTATTTACAGTAAATAGTACAGAAATGTTGCAGTAAGCTACTGGGGCATTTGTCATCTCTGGTCAAGCATCACTTTCAATTGCTTGCTAGATGGAAAACAGCTGCTTATCACCCAATAGCCAGGTGGAAGCTTCTAGTCAACTGCAGAATTCAAACATTATCGTGACTCCACTCTTGAACAACTTTGGCACTGCCTTTAGGCACTGATGCGTACCAACCTTCAGGTACTTGATTGATTTGACTATTGAAACAATTAATAGAAGTTTTTTCATTATAAATGGAACATACTGGACAGAACAATCATAAGATGGTAACAAGTTTGAGTTTTAGCTACATAAAACATGCAACAGAATTTTTGGAATGCACCGATATTAAGTTCTGGTAAATACAGATAAGTGAAATTATTTTCATGTCATGGAACATAACATACATATATACTCACCTAAAGGATTATTAGGAACACCTGTTCAATTTGTCACTAATGCAATTATCTAACCAACCACATGGCAGTTGCTTCAATGTATTTAGGGGTGTGGTCCATCTCCTCAACTCCAAACTGAATGTCAGAATGAGAAAGAAATGTGATTTAAGCAATTTTGAGCGTGGCATGGTTGTAGGTGCCAGATGGGCCAGTGTGAGTATTTCAGAACCTGCTCAGTTACTGGGATTTTCACGCACAACCATTTCTAGGGTTTGAAAAGAATGGTGAGAAAAGGGAAAACATCCAGTATGCGGCAGTCCTGTGGGCGAAAATGCCTTGTTGATGCTAGAGGTCAGAGGAGAATGGGCCGACTGATTCAAGCTGATAGAAGAGCAACTTTGATTGAAATAACCACTCGTTACAACCGAGGTATGCAGCAAAGCATTTGTGAAGCCACAACACACAACCTTGAGGCGGATGGGCTACAATAGCAGAAGACCCCACCGGGTACCACTCATCTCTACTACAAATAGGAAATAGAGGCAACAATTTGCAAGAGCTCACAAAAATTGGACAGATGAAGACTGGAAAAAATGTTGCCTGGTCTGATGAGTCTTGATTTCTGTTGAGACATTCAGATGGTAGAGTCAGAATTTGGCGTAAACACAATGAGAACATGGATCCATCATGCCTTGTTACTACTGTGCAGGCTGGTGGTGGTGGTGGTGTAATGGTGTGGGGGATGTTTTCTTGGCACACATTAGGCCCTTTAGTGCCAATTGGGCATCGTTTAAATGCCACGGCCTACCTGAGCATTGTTTCTGACCATGTCCATCCCTTTATGGCCACCATGTACCCATCCTCAGGTGGCTACTTCCAGCAGGATAATCCACCATGTCACAAAGCTCAAATTATTTTAAATTGGTTTCTTGAACATGACAATGAGTTAACTGTACTAAAATGGCCCCCACCAGGTCTCAACCCAATAGAGCATCTTTGGGATTTGGTGGAACGGGAGCTTCGTGCCCTGGATGTGCATCCCACAAATCTCCATTAACTGCAAGATGCTGTCCAGTACAATATGGGCCACATTTGTTTGAATCAATGCCACATAGAATTAAGGCAGTTCTGAAGGCAAAAGGGGGTCAAACACAGTATTAGTATGGTGTTCCTAGTAATCCTTTAGGTATAGTCAAAATGTAAAAATACAGAAGCATGCACAAATAACCAATATAGCACCGATTTAGTGTGTATCCCTCAAATTTAACATTTTCATATTCAAACAAGATACAGTAAATGCATCTTTAGTTTAAATAGTCTGAAACATTTTGATCATCTGTACTTTTTTCTGTTCAAATTATATATAAAAAAATCATTGAATGACCATGCTGCATAAAGTACACATATGTTATGTTTTGCCTGTAATACCATAAATCTACATAACTATTGCAGTGCATTGTGTGAGTAATAAACTCTAAAGAACATGCATAGCTCCTGTTTACCCCTCAGGGACACTTGAAAAAGATTTTTCTCTTCTAACTTTCTCTGGTTCATCCTCCTCCCGTCCCCATGTTGAGAGAAATCAGGAGTTTGTGCAGAGGCGTTTGTGTTCTCTGTGAAAGCACGATGGTTAATATATTCTAGACTAAATGTGAGCAGGCATTTACTCATCTCACTTGCACAAAACAGATTCAGTATTCCTCCAAATGAATAAAAACAGTGAAATGCAAACTCAGTTAGATGACAATCCTAGGGCGTATAGGGCTAATAGTCTGACATAAAAGGGTACCATAAATGTTGGATATTGACGTATGGTCAAAAGTATCAGTTAGATGACGTCTTGGGATGAGAATGTGTTGGTGACGTACATCCACAGAAACGGATTGTTGTTTATAGATTTGGAGTAAAATGTGAGCTCATTTAAAAATTGAAATTCAACATAACACATAAGCGTAGATTAATCATTTATATTATATCAATATGCATTTAAATAATTACTTTCCATTTCTGCTTAATTCAAATGTTAAAAATGTGTACAATATATTAATTAGAAGATTTGTTGGCCAAAACCATGATTTGATGTTGTACATCAATTACTATTTTACTGTCAATTTTTTTTTTTTAAATCTAATTTTTGTACTGTAACTCCATACAGTGCGACAGCATGTTTCAAAAGGTCAACATGTTCTAGATAAACTCAGTATCTTTTCCTAGATAGCAATATTTTTAATATGTTTTATAGCCTTGGCTTCATGGTGTGTGTCTGTACAGAAATTGACTATATTATAAACCTAGCCTAAGAAATACTGTATTCACTGAGTAAAAACTGTTTCTAGTCCTGAGCACTACGTGTACTTGTTTAGACTGAAAACTGTTTGTGTGTCATGGAGACGTCAGTGGAGAATAACGCCCTTTCCTGAATTCTATGAAAGTACTCAATCCTCATATCCACTTATGAAGGAAAACAGCACAAGATGACTGATCCCTCTTTCACTTTCTCCACCTCTCTCTCTCTCTCTCTCTCTCTCTCTCTCTCTCTGTGTGTCTGTCTGTCTTTTAGAGTGCACCATGCAAAGTTTACATCTGACAGCTAAAAGCTTGATGTCTGGTCAATAATTGATCCTATATCTGAGTGTTCCTCGTGCTCTGGAGAGAAAGAAACCTCTGGCCATCTCTCTCTTATCTATCTGTCCATTCCCTCTCATATCACTCCTTTCTCACATCCCTCTTTTTCTCTCCATACCACTCTTTTTCTCCCTGTCTTATTCACTTCTTTCCCCTTCCCACACACTTGCCCCATCCATCCCTGTGATGTGTAAGAAAGTGCGTCACTGATGGCAGTTTATTCCCGGCATTCCCTCAGGCGGCCAATGACTCTTCATCTGTACTTTCATTAATGATCCATTCTGACAAACTGTCAACAAGCACTCAAACCTGCTTGCACACTCACAAGCAGACAATACTTTCATGTTCATAGCATTCCCACATAATTAGTGATGCACGATATATCGGCCGCCGATATAATATCGGCCGATTTGATCAATTTTTTACACATCGGTATCGTTCCGATGTCAAAATAGGGCCGATGTGAACATGCCGATGATCATTCCCTGTGTATTTGACGTGCGTGGGGGCGGGGATGTTTGTTTTTGCACGCGTTTTACATGCGTTTAAACATCAAGTGCACGAAGACTGGAACTGGTGAGCTGTTTTCTGCCAGCCTTCCTAATGCGTATTTTTGTCCCGCCAAAGCCATATTTGACCGGTAAGTGATGTAGATGAGTGACTGCTGCGCTTGTTTAACTGAGGGAACGAGAGTCAATTAAAGCACCGGTCACGCGCGCCGCCTTCAAAATGTCTTTCGCTTGTTTAACGGAGGGAACAAGAGAGAGTGAAAGCACCGGTCACGCGCGCCGTCTTCAAAATGTCTTTCGCTTGTTTAACGGAGGGAACAAGAGTGAAAGCACCGGTCACGCGCGCCGTCTTCAAAATGTCTTGCTCTCTCTCCCCCTCTCGCATGTTTATGAATTGAGTTGACTGAATATCTTTGAGAATACACGATGGTAAAAGGTCGGAAGACCGAAGTTTTTTTCTTCTGAACTACTGGTTGTGAATTGTGAAACCACACTTTCAATAAACCAAAAAAAAATCTATCGTGTTGATGAAATGTTTTCTGTGTCGACTGTCGAGACCATAGACTGTAAAAATAAGTCGAGACATCTCGTGCGATGTTCTAAACTGCCTGGATAATCACACAACGTGTGCCTGCCGTGGTTCCGTTAATGACACGTCCGATTCGCGAACTAATGACTCCTTTGAACCGATTCACTTTAATGAATGGTTAAAACAACTGATCTGTCCAACACTGAGCTCAAGATACATAAATCGGAAACACTTTACAATAAGGTTCCATTTATTAAAGTGTACATTAAATGAACACTTTAATAAATGGTACCTTCTTGTAAAGTGTAAGGTTAATAGATTAATAGAATGTTAACAAATTTTGTTAACATTCTATTAATATTAGTTTCTGTGGATATACTCCATGACAAAACTACCCCAGTCATTCTAGAATGATTCATTCTTTCCAAATAGAGCAATTCAAGTAATCTGGTGAAATTGTTTTTATATCACAATATATATCGCAGAAAAATAAAATATCACAATGTCATTTTTTACCAATATCGTGCAGCCCTAATCCTCGCTATGTGTTTTCTATACAGGGATATCGACATCGGTAAATATCGGTATCGGCCATAACAGCAATGTTAATATCAGTTATCGGTATCGGCCACAAATTTTCACATCGGTGCATCACTACACATAATCAAACACAAACACACTCATGTGCTTAAAGCCCATCTTGAGCATGAGCGAATGAACAAGTGCATGGTCATTCACATGGGTGCTGAAATCTATTTTCTCCTTTGAAGTATTAACACACACACACACACACACTTGCATGCAATTAGGAATGCATAGCCCTCACACAGACATGAGTATTCATTACATTCATTAAACATGACCTGTCTACAGAGACAGACAACTGTAATGAACCTTTGATCTAATAAAACATTGGTACCTAGTCGACCGTTCTCTGAGATTTGTTTTCATGATAATCGAATATAATGAGTTTTATCTCTAAAAAACTTTAGCGTATAACGCTAGTATATGGGGGCATATAATAAGTAAAAAGAAATCGCTAGTTAATACCAGCAAGGCTCAAAATAGCCCCACACTAACACAGTAACATAATGAGGGTCCATACATGCAAACCGAAGCATTGAGAACTTTGTAAGTGTACAGACCGTTTAATAAGAAGATACTTTATAAAGACAGTCCACTTCGCATACAGGCGGCGCCATCTTTGGAAAACAGTCTCGATAAGTCGAACCATGAACAACGTGCCAAGTAAGCTCAACTGTATGAAGTTCAGCGAACTTCTGAACTGTATGAACGGCGTTTGTGGTTCGACTTGTCAAGACCGTTTTCTGTTGGCGCTCTAATGATGCGTGACAGTCACAAAGATCGCTGTGAAGATCACCTGTTCTGCTTTAGCGCGACAAAAAAACATGAATGAACTCAAGGCTCGACATTAACACTTAAGTGGACTTTTTGAAGGGGCAAATGAAATATAATTTTATTTGCCCAACCGGAGAAGTATAGCTACAAACATACAATTTGCTGCTGTAACTGATATGACCAAATCAGCATATTAGAACGAGGATCATGTGACTCTGAAGACTGGAGCAATCAAGGGGGTAATCCATCGACCGGAAGTTGAAGCCTCGTAGAAGCTGCCATCTTGTAGCAGAACTTCACTTGCGTTAGCATTTCCATTGACTCCCATTCATTTTGGCGTCACTTTGACAGCGAATAACTTTACATCTGAGGCGTTTGAAGACACCATTTGTCCATTATTTATTTCTAAAGAAACACGGCAATGTATAAAATGCTCCATTACCTTGTAGCTTATGTTATGGCCCCGTAGAAGCAGTTTTTTGTAAAAGTAGCTAACGATTGCGACATACCCACGCGACTCTCGGTCACACAGTAGAGAGATTACCGTATGGACTGGAGGAGAAGCTCGCGGGCAATCGGGGAAACGTGGAGGCAAAATGACAAAATTTTAAGACTTTTAGTCAAAAGGGATGCCTCTGCAAGTTTCGGAAGGGAATGATTCAGATTTCTCATTCCACAGCCACTAGAAACAGACGGGTTGCTCACATCACATCTACGTCGTTAAGCTCTGTTTGAGTCCTTTTGAGTCTGCGCGTCAGGAACATAAGTGCTAAAAAAATCGCCAAAAACAGGCTTCACTTGTCTTAATGGAGTTCCAATGTGATGGCTCTGTCCACTTCTTTTACTGTCTATGGGAGCGATGGCTGCTCACAGGAATAAATTCAGTAATAAACTGATAAAATAGAAAACAGTAATTTTAAATTGTAGTAATATTTTATAAACATTACTGCATTTTTTATCAAATAAATATAGCCTTCATGAACATAAAATACCTCTTTCAAAAATATTAAATTACCTTACTGAACCGAAACCTTTAAACAGTAGTCTATGGTTATGAACCACAAAATATATACCAAAATGCATGGCGCTGCATCATATTTCTTTACCATATGCAACAGAACTTGGTTTTAGTGTATCTATCCGGCAGCCATGTGTGGTCTTTTCTACTTACTGTTATCCTTTTTTTCCCAGGTAATAGGTGTCATTTGAGTCCCCTGTGCAGGCTAATAGATATGCCCAAAGCTGACCTCATCAGGTCCTTTAACCTGTCTCTAAAAAGCAAATCAACAGCCTGCCAGCTCACATTTAATGGTCAGCACTGATCTTTAAATGGTTTCATTTATACAAACCCTCCCCTCACACCTTAGAGTTGTTTACCTACAAGAAAGTTCTCAATTGAACATAGAACATTTCATAGAAAGGGTTTTAAATATGAAATGCTACAGTGTCGCTGACTCACCGATGTTTACAGTGAGAGAATGTCATTTCAACCCTTTTACATCTTTTATAATCTTACTTGGTATGTGGGATTTAATGTATATGCATGCATTCCTTAAAACCGTTACATCAGAAGTGAATATCTGTCACCGATTACATAATTCACATAAAATTTGGCTTTCTAAAGAAGATTGCAGGTTTGATTGTTTACTAATTGTTGCATAATCACAGCAGGGACATGAAAAACAACCACACAAAAGATTGTTTTACGGTAATAAATGCCACTATATGCTTAATCATAAAGCATTAACTAAGGATTTTCTCAATCCTTTTGCACATGACCTCATCAGAGGAAGTGGAAAGAGCACCATGTACGTAAACTGTTATGATCACAATGTGGGGATGACAGATATTCCAATGCATTCTCATCCTAGAGCGTCATATAGTGACGCTGGATATTCTGAGGTAAAACTTGTGCTAATGATACAATGTTTATTATGAGCACATCGGATTCATCCCTGTATTGTAAAATTGTTAAAATTCTATTTCAGTATTTTTCTTAAGTTTTATTTTTAATTAAATCTATTTGGCATAGGCTGACATTTATTTTTGGTCATGTACACACTGCAGCTAAATTCGATTGTCAAATCACTTTTTACTGCGTAATTCTGTTCAGTACACACATAGATTTACAGAAGTGAAAACCACATTTCATTACTGAATTAATTAAGGTAGTGACAACCGCATTTACAAAACATTCTATGCAGTGTACAGATTAGTATGGAACCAAGCTGACATTAACTAGTTGAACACACATCAGAGAGGTCTCTTTTTTATGTGCAAGAAAATCACAGGAGGTACAAGCTTTGACTCATTTGTGTTACCAGATCTTGCTAGAAAAAAACAAACAAGTTCAGGTTCACATGAACTTGAGCACATTTAAAAAAAAAAAAAAAAAAAAAAAAAAAAAACAGTTGACCAAAGTGCTTAAATTATATGCACTTTGGTTTTAAGCAAAGTGCTTACAACCAAAGTGCATATAATGGTACATGCACTTTTGTTGATTGTACTGAAATGTGTGTTGGCAGTACCTGTACACAGCCATCATATAAAGATAAAAAAGTTCATACAAAGTACATACAAAGATAGATCAAAGCTGCTTTACATTAACCAACCATTCAGAAACGTCCTGTTCGAGCCTTTAAGCTGCAGTTTGTAGCTTTTTTGGGTTAAAAATTATCCAAAATACATATTTGAGAAAATACATAACCAGCCAGTGTTCAAAACTACCTGCTTGCCGTAGCTTGATTCAAAGCTGTAAGCTAGTAGTCATATTTTAAACTCCAGAGGTACAGTGGATTTCCACGAGAGATTCGAGCATATCTTTGAGTCATTACGTCACATCAGTACACATAAAGGAGGAGTCTCGGCTAGTAGGCTATATTGCGTGAGAGGATGTTGGAGGTGATTTATACCCTTTTCTCACAGCACTTGATATAATTAAACTTATCAATTTGCGGGTAGATCCAGAAAGTATCAAACGACAATCACCAGTGACAACAGATTCACCCACTGAAAATGCAAAAGACTTCGTTCGGACTTCGGATTGGCTACAGAAAAAAAGAGACTGCAACCAGACCCATGTGAAAACAAGGATATATATCGAAAGGACATTACATGTAGTCACGCAATGCTGACGTTGTTAACATTAACAAGTTGAGAATTTGCACGGTTTTGAATGATATGATAACTTGTAAGCGATTGGTAGATTTAATCAGCGCGAATTACTGCAATGTCAGAACCAGGATAAAAGGTGGATGTTTCTTTCTTGTTCAGATGACATTTTCCGGTGAAAATTATTATGTTGGTCATACTTTCAAAAAGAATAATCTGTGATTCTGAATGCCAGTATCCACATTGGCGCAGTTACTGACTGTTCATTCGCTCTGTGCTGTGCTGAGGGTGTTGAACAAACAACTCACGTAAAGTTGATAATTCTGCAAATAACTGCAATTGCAGATTTCGAACAGAGATGGCGACAAAGAGGAAAAACTGCGGACTGCAGCTTTAATTGTCGAACTTCTTCGGGGCGTCATCTTGTCATCCCGGTCTGATACGGTTGAACAGATGTGTCCTCAGAGACTCCTGCTGCCATTCTTCCTCCAAAATATACCCTTAACTGTTTTCAAGGCAACACTCCATGTGTGTTGTGTCAAGACAGAATGGAGGGGCGGAGTGAGCGAAGCTCATTATCATTTAAAGGCATATGCACTGAAATGGCGTGCTGAAAACAGGGCCGTTTTTGACCAGGTAAAGTTAGTGTTTTCTTATAATAGTAATGCAAATTTTTAAATTAAAGTATATTACAAACTTTTCATTTAGACCCTAAAGAATCAAAATACCTTATTTTGAGATGTTGAAACAGTGGTAGGCTATTTGATATGTGATGACTTAACATGTGGATTTGTGAAATGGGAAAACAATGCAGGGTCTCGACTCTCGAGAAGCATCTTCTTGCAACTTGACATGATATTTTAAAAACATGGTGGTAATGTGCGAGAGGCTAAAAAGCAGAGAAACGCAACAGTCAAAGACGTCCGTCTAGCATGTTTACATAAGACACGATTGTAAAGCAGTGCAGTGAAACAATAAAATGATAAACCCTTTCTGTGTGAACCAACCCTTAGAGTGAGGTTGTATAACACTGGCGATATATCCTTGAGTTCTCAAGCTGCCATTAGTCACTGTGAATCAATGAGCTGTGACGTAAACTTCCTTGTGTGCTTGTATGAAAGACAATAGTGCTGGTCCTTTTCTGATATCGATTTTTGCTTATAGTTTAGCTAACCTGTAATACTATTTCATCAACATTCAATCACACAGTAAGAAATACAAACAAACAAAAAAAACAAATAGGCCTACTCCAATCTTCATATTACATTCTCTCCTTCCTAAACTGATCTCTAGTTTGTGTGATGTAACATGTCCCTTCGTACAGATCCATAACCGCAGCCCACTGTCAAATGAATAAATAAATACCGTCCTCTACAAACAAAGCATAAATATTCATTCATTGATGCAGCTTACATAAGACTATCTAAGCCACCCGACACTCCTAGACGCGTGTGTTGGGCGCGTGCATGCGATGAGGAGAGACGTTTGATGTCTTTGAGGTTCCCTCTCTCTCTCTCTCAAGTGAGTCATAGAGATATTCTGCCGCAGGGCTCACTAAGGGACGGCAGGTGGCCTTAAGCACTCTCTCTCTCTCTCTCTCTCTCTCTCCATCAGTCCAGATGTCCTCCTGTTCACCCTTCTGTCATCCCTCTCATTCTTCTATTTGTCTCTGTAATCTCTCAGTTCTTTATTGCGTCTGTTTCCGTAGTCTAATTCATCCTAATAATTCCAAATGCTCAAAAAGGTCAGTCACTCTAAAAGCTTTTGGAGCACCGGCAACCTTGATTGTCCCGCAGAGCTTGTGGATGGACAATTTTATGACATCACTTACAGACTGTAATTCAGAAGAAAAAGTATTATTTTTTTAAACTCTATTTATTTGTCCACATGGAGGGTTTTATTTCGGTTTAGTGCAGGGGTCAGATATAAGAGTAAATGCAATTCATCATCATACGGCCTATATCTTATTCTCCTTGTGCTTTTTCAAGGACAGGATATGTGAAAGCATTTTATTAATCCAAAAGAAAGTTTTCAGAGAAAATAAAAATCAAAAGTTTATGGCAGTTCAACTTTAATAGTATTTTCTTTAATCTTACCAGCTTTTTGAATTTTCTCGTTCTGAGACAAAATAAAAAGGTTCTTGACTGAGAGTTTAATTTCTAAAAACGTTTTAGATTAAAGAGTTCCTGAACATTAAAAGCCTCGAGAACAAATGAAGACTTCCCGAACTCCTGACATTGAGAAATGTATTGCAGAGTGCTGTTTGAAATTGCAGACGGATTCTAAATGATGCCTTTGCTCTTGAGTGCATGACACCGGTGAAAGGTCATTACAGTATTTTATTCTTGTTTGGATGTAGAGGTGTACGCTCCCTTCAAGCCACCAGAAAGAGGTGAGGCAGAAGGCTTATCGCAGGAAGCGCTAAATCATCTTACCGACAGAAACGGCTCTGCTGGATTTACAGACAGTCAAATATTTACACAAGGTATGCTCTGACCCTCTGTCTTCGCTTAGTTTATTGCCCTTTTTAAAACTTTCTTGTTTTTTTCTTTCTTTTGGTGGCCTGAAATGTTTTAGATCCTTCCTGTGTAAGACACAGGGGAAGCATTATAAACTGTTTTATTAGATATTTTTAGAGGAAGCCAAAATATTTATCTGAGGCTCCAGAGATATTCGAGGGGATGTCCATTCTGAAAAATGGATGACACTTTTAGGACAGTTTCCATTCAGAAAGATCTTTTTTCATTTTCTTCTCTTTTCTAACCACTTTTTTTCCTTCTCATTCTCTCATTCACTGGCTTGTTTGTGTATGGAGGGCATAAATATGATTGTTGTGCGGGGGTTAGAATACATGACAGGTTGAGCCGTGGATCCTGTGAAGGTGAAGGATAAAGTCTGGTGATGTATCCCAGTCATATTACCACTCTATTTTGTAATTAAAAAGTGTACAAAATATTATTTGTAATGTAACAACCCGGTCTCATCCCAAGACGTCATATAACTGACGTTTTGGGACGTCTTTAGACCATACGTCAATATTCGCCTTTTTAGGGCCCCCTTAAACGTCGGTAGATGAGGTTATGGGATCCTAACTCTAGCCCATACCTAAACCTAACCCTAAACCTAACCCGTCACCTAACTGACGTTAAAGGTAAAGCGTCAGTTGTATGACGGCCCAGGATCGCCATCTACCGACGTTTAAGGGGGCCCTAAAAAGGCGGATATTGACGTATGGTCAAAAGACGTCCCAAGACGTCAGTTATATGACTTTTTGGAATGAGACTGTGTTAAATGTAATGAAAATTATTCAGTCAAATGTGACAGTCAACAAACATAGCCAGTTTAGATATTTCATGTGTTCTTCTAGCTCAAGCACACCTGGTGCAACTAATTAAGCTCTTGATTAGTTGCATCAGGTGTGCTTGAGACAACACCTGTTTTGCAGATTTGTGTTATTGTGAGGGAATCTGTTCTGGGAGTTGAATAGTTTTGAGACTGCAGAAGTCATTAAACGTTGCATTTTCTGTTGAATTTGGGGAAATCAATTGAAACATTTGTTGTGTTGAGGCATTTCAATGAAATGTGTTTGATTTGTTCATTTCAAACAGCTGAAAGTCTTTTGCCAAATAAACCTGAATTGCAATTGGGCTTGAATAATTTTGATTACAACTGTATATTATCAATGTTGAAAATGGTTGTGCTGTTTATTATTTTTGTGGAAACCATATGTTTTTAAGGATTCTTTGATAAATAAATATATTTTTAAACAGCATTTATTTAAAATAGAAGTCTTGTGTAACATTACAAGTGTTTTTACTGTCACTAGATTTTTTTTTTTTTTAACTTGCTTTCTGCCTAGATACACGATGGCTATACTTAAGAGGGCTGAAGGAACATTGCTGAACTATCCTGTAACTGTAATACAAGGATACACATTCTCAACCCCAAAACACATACAGCCTGACATGAAATATGCATTTATAATTCCCAAAGTAGCCTATAGCAAGAAAGCCACAGAAAGCAGAGAGTATCAGTATGTTTGTTATAAATACATTGTCTTCTGTTGAGATTTATGCTGAGATAATTTGTTTTTGAATGACTGTGTGCAGTAAAAATAATTCAATAATGTCATTTGTGAGCCTAATGCAGAAAATGACATCAGACAGGTAATGTTAGCCTGCTCTCATGTCTAACAATTTATGCTTGGCAGGCCAAAATCTACTCCCATGAATAATGAAACTGCGTGTTTGCATGTGTTTATGTAGTTGAATAATCCTCACTATAATTAACAGCTTATTTCTTTATTAGCCTAGCTATATAATGTGCATACTTTTCACTATCAGTTTTCTTATGTACTGTATTTCCATTTGTTTCTGCTAATTGCTTACAGATTTATATTCGATATATTTTGGGTTCTATAATAAGCAATATTGCTTTGAATTAATTCAATACATTATTGTAGTTAAAGATGAATGTGTGTGATTGTTTTATGTGCGTGTGCGCGTCATTGCGTGCATAGGTGTTCTCGCAATGATTGGAGTTCTGATAATTAATATAATCGTTTACAGGGGTTTACACATGCCGATGGTTGTGGATGTACAAGTGTGGAGGTTATTCTGTGAATTCTGAAGTAAGGTTATTGCATTGAGAACAGAAAAACTCTGCCAGAAGAGTTCTGTCCTTCATGTTTCTCTTCCTTCATTACTCTCTGTCTCATTTCCAGTGTGTGTTTATCAATTTTGTTAAACTAATATTTGTCATTCGACCACGTGTACACACCCACACACATCTGGAGGCTCATTATACAAACTCAAACCTCTGCTGCACTGCATGTTGTCCTAATAGTTACACAAAGATCTCTTGAAGTAAACTGTTGACAGCTATTAGTGCAGTTTATGCGGGACTGGCAGATTGTGTGTCCCAAAAGGACAGGTTAAAAGCACCATGTTCGTTCATTCACTTACTCACTCACTCAGTCCAGTTCAATACAATTTATTTCTATAATGCTTTTCGCAAATTCTACTCTTCCAAATCAGCTTTAGAAGGAAAAAAGCCCCCTGTGAGACAACTTTGGAATGGAACAATCTCTCCAAATGTTTAAATATATGAGGAAGTAACTTTTGCATGGAAGACTTGCTTATTTATTTGCTATTTCCTAAAAAAAAAGAAATTTAGTCCATATAGTCCTTTCACACCGAACTTTTGAGAAATTCTTTTACCATGCTTAGCTTAGTTTTAAGTTCAGAAAATGCAGTTCTGGATATCCTAAAAATGTCAGCTACATTTCGTCTCTCTCTCTCTCTCTCCTCTGAATGCTGAAAGCCTCCTGTAGTTCTGAGGTACCGGTTTCGTTAGTAATCTACTGCTGAGGTATGAAAATCAAGAGAAAGACACAGACATGAGAGACAGACCAAGACCGCAAATAGAAAAAGATTTTCCTTCACTTTTTTAGCTTAGCGCTTCTTTACCTAAATGTATGTATGTGTGGCTGAATATGAGACTTTTAGAAAGGGATTCTAAAGGATGTTACCTGTAAAAACAAGGAAAACCGAAGTTCACAGATTTCTACAAATACAAAGGGATGAAAGCCTTTATTTCTCATAATGTCTTCATATTTCGTAATTGTGAATTGTGTTTTTGCATCTCCCAATCGGACTTTAAATCCCAATAGTGACTGTTTCACAAAGTGCCAAGAATACAGAGGTGGACAGAAACGAAGTACATTTACTGTACTTAAGTACACTTTTTGAGTATACTTTATTTGAGTGTTGTTTCTTCTGGAAATGTTTTACTTTAACTTCATTACATTCGGATTGACGTCAAAAAAAAAAATGTAACCACATTACAACATCTGTCCAACTTAAGATATTATTTGACATTTTGGATTCTGACATCAACCACATTTTCATTTTCAGTGTAGGGTTTGGTCTTCTAAATGGAAATTTTGTCATTGTTTTGGAGCACACTTGCTCATTGATAACAGTAAGGCTGACACATTCATACTAAAAGGCAAAAAGCTTTAAATAGGGAACTATTTGAGGGAACAGCCATTTATGTGTACGAAACCATTGTGGACGTTATTGAGTGCACTTATTCAATCCCACTACTGGAAATGTGTTCTAGAAATAAATTTGACATTGATATGAGGGTAGGTAGGCAGGAATAGATTCAGAGGCATAAGGGACTGTTAGTATTACACTGCAATAATAATAAAACAATGCATTTACTTTTTACTTCTGATACTTAAGTACTTTTAAAAACGAGTACTTCTGTACTTTTACTTAAGTAAAAATCGGTTTTAGACGTTTACAACTTTAACTTGTAACATAGTAATATTTGATCAGTATTATCTGTACTTTCACTCAAGTAGGGAATGTGTACTTTGTCCAACTCTAATGACTATTTGTTATTTGAAACTCAAATCATCATCTAATCCTACCATGTTTTTATGGAATATTTCAGTGCTAATTATAAATAGTTATTCATGCATATCAATATAAATATTTTGAAAAATCATTAAAAAAAAATATTTTATCGAAATAACTTTCCCTCTCAGTTGCTGCAAAATCTTTTCCTTTCTGATGACTTGTTTACTGGTGACCCTGCTACACTATTTTTTTTTTTGTAAGTTTCACTCGAAATCGCTATTGCAACATCATTTTATGCTGACTTTAACTTTTGAATGGCATGCAGGCAGCAGAGACCAACCGAACCACGTTAAGCAGCCAAACCCTGACCCGTTGATTCAAGCATGCTTTAAAACAGACCCTCCTGATGAGGGATGACCTGGCTTAGAAGATCCTTTTTTTCCCCATGAAAAATGCCATGCATTCCCCAAATATCTGTTTACAACAATTTACTTTGATCTTGCTTGCACACACAAACAAATACACTCCAGCCTTACCCATAATATTCTGATTTGTTTCAATTAACCAGTCTCATCTGTGCTTGTGGAAAACTTGCATAATCTAATTTGCATGACAGTGGTAGTCAGTATGTGTGTCAGAGCGAGAGAAACAGGTTCCTTATCTCAGTATGGACAGATATTTATTCAAGGCTTTGAAATGAGACACAGACTAACACAGACGTTTGCTGTGATCCACTCTAATGAGAGCACGGATCATCTTCCTCATCCAAATACTTTAATGAGAGCTGAAGGAAGAGCTGTAAATGAACAAAAATAAAACGCATTTGTTTGTTCATTGGTGTTGTTTTTTTTTTATCATAACAATGGATGTCAATTGGGTCCAATGTATAACAATATAGCAAAATTTAAATTTTTTGGAATAGAATATAATAGCGGTGTTCTTAAAACATGTCCTCAAGTCCACAATAGTTTTTGGAATAGGTTTGGAAAGAACTTTAATTTAATTCAAACAAAATGTAATATTTTTGGATGCATGCACTACACCTTTAACTTCTTCTTTTTTAAAATAAAAGCAAAAGTACATTGGGTTGTTATGAGTATCAACATTCAATAAAGAATACTGTTTAACAGTGTGTTGACATTGATTTGGTTACGTTCATCACCATGTGTAGTGTACTGTTAGTGTGTGTTTTGTCGACAGTGTGTCTCATTGGGCCCCTGATACGGGTTATGACTCAGACGCTGGTCAGTTCTGTCACTGGAGACCCATCATTCACAACACTGAACTGCTTAGACCTCACCATCTGGAGCCTGTTAAAACACACTCCACCTTTCTCTTCCCATCGGCCGACCACTTCGCCTCTCTCCAACCCCTTTCATTTCTCTCTTTTACGCCATCCCATGCTGTCTGACCATGTCTTTCTGCTTTTTAGCCTGTCTGTCTCTCATACTGTGTTTCAGCCGGACCACATGTATAAACATTCTCCAGTGTCCATTATGCAGACGAAATGGCCTGAAAATGCCTGTAAGAAAGGAATAATGTAAATGTGCAAATTTAATGAAAAATCTTGCATGCAACTTTGAGTAAAAAGGCACTATTTTATGTACATGCTCAAGTTTAACAAAGCAATAACTCGAATGGTGATTGTCTAATCAGATATACTGGGTAAATGAGCCATTATCATGAAACACTGACATTTAGCCATAACCTGCATTTACAGGGGCATTGCACACATGATTAATTAAATAAGCATTCACTGCCTAACCCTAACTGAACTTATCTGCATATTTTCCTTTAGAGAAAACTCAAACCAACCATGAAATATCCATCAAAGCGTCCACCGCCCAACCCCACAGAGCCAGACTGGTTTTAACTGGTTAGTCTTCCCTAAATTAGCACTATTGTGACACCATAAATCTGATATTACAGGCTAAATGGCCAACATTACATGTGAACATGTTAAAATTTAATGTGAGAAACTGGAGTATGAAGTAATAAATTCTTTCTGAGAGGTTCAGTTGCTCCATAAATGTGTTTTGTGGAGTCTTATGGTGAAATACTTAATAAAAAATGGAAGTGCTGAGCACAATCCCTTGGGCCAGATTTACTAACAATATCTTGACAATGGTTTCCCCTCTTTCCTCCAGCTAAAACACTTCTAGTTATTCCTCAACTTTGGCAGCAGTTCCTGACCACATGGTCCTCACTCAGCATGGTCCAGATAGGGTAAAGGCTCACAGTTAAGATCTCTGGAAACGACAGTGACAAACACCTAAATATCGGCTTATGAGCTGCCATTATGCTTAGACTATTATTCTTTCACAGGTGACTGCAGTCTGCAGCAAACTGTAGTTTACACATTTACTGTATGTGTGAATGTTGGCTGTAGTGATCAGTAACCATTCAGACCTCCATGACTTCGAACTCAAGTTACAGTATCACTCAACTGATGGTAAGAATTAGGGAGGGGACATCACATAAAGTTGT
Organism: Pimephales promelas; assembly: GCF_016745375.1. Next base: position 17,757,460 of record NW_024121432.1, on the reverse strand, counting down.
CAATGGGGCTAAGGGGTCAACTTTGTTACAGACGGAGAAAGGAGACGCAACAGCATGTTATTTCTAGTCTGCCACCTATGCAAACAGCTCACATAGACAGTAAACAACCAGCATGTCAGCAAATAAACAGTGGACACAGTACAAGTGAAGACATTTACATGCGTTTAATACAGTTAGTAAACGTTTAGTCTTTACAGAAAAAAAAAAACATGGTTTCACTTTGTTTCCACTGTAGAAATTCTACTGTATAAGCAACTTTGCAACTACATGTCAACTAACTCTCATTGTAGAAATGTTTTGGGTTAGCTGACATGTTACAGAATTACTTATAGTTAGAATGATTTGACGTCTGTTGGGGAGCATCAGAATAAAGTAATAGCAGATATTAAGCAGAAAATCTACTAATACTTTAATGAGAGTTAGTTGACATGTAGTTGCAAAGAGGTCTCAAGTGGACAGAAATAAAATGTTTCCCAAAAAAGTATTTTTAATTGGTATTTTTGACTTGTTTTATTTTAGAAAAATCTTATTTAATTTATTAATCCTAAATCAAAACAAAAATTATAGTGTTTATACTTTGAGAAATGAAAGATAAACCTTAATATTTTATGCAGTTTTCCCTCTAAATTGATCTAGTTTTAGGGAAGTGTAGATATTTTATTGGAAAGCGAGACCCATTTGCAGAATAAGAAATACTTTTTGCATCCAAAAATATACTTTTCTGTTAAGGGGATAAGTAAGTGTGAATATGAGTGCATGTATGGATCCTGTGCGTGTTCTTGAGTTATATGTCATCATTGCTGATAGATTTCCCATATCTGCTTGTTCCAGAGGAATACAGTCAAGCTGACACCTCTGTTAAAGTGTTCAGTATCAGTGTGAGTGAGATACGGAGAGAGTGAGTGTTGTGTATGTATGGTTCTGTGGTGACAGATCTGCACACTGGTCATTCACCAACTGAGGTAAACACCCCATTAATCTTGGGTTGTCAGGGTAATGACCCTGATGACCTCCCAGGGCTGTTGCCGAGTTGTCCCACATGGTTGTAATTGAACATCAGCCTGCTGCTACAGGATGAGAGTTGAACTCTGGGTAACATAGTCATTAGCCAATAAGAGCCCGAGAACATCTAGAGCAAGATGATAATAGTTCACTGACTATTACACTGTAAACCCGAATAAGTTGGCAAAACTCGTACTTACACATTTTAATTGTTTTTAACTTTAGAGGACATTTTTTAGAAATTTTAGAGGACACTAATACAATACAATTTAATATAATACTTTAATTTAATCTCAATTTGAACATTTTTAGTATAATCTTAGCTAGCTTTAAGAAGCTAGTTTGCTAACATTTTAAAGAGCACCTATCATGGATTTTTGAAAATGACTGTTCATGTAGTGTGGAATATAGCTCTAAGTGAATGAAAACATCCTGCAAAGATTTATGTCTGAAAGTGCACCGTATTTATCGTCTTTCAAAAGTGAGAGTCGACTCTGAGTCTATGAAATGAATTGTTTTTCAAACGAGTCATTAGCTGTTTCGTCGTGATGTAGATACAAAAATTTAGCTCATTGGCCGCTCCCAACAACTGCGCGCGCAGACGGAAGTGTAAACTTGAAGTCTAGAATACATTCAAGTACTTCAGCTGAATAGCGTCATGTCGAGAAGACGCTGTGTTCTACATTGCAAAGACAGTTCAGCCACTTGTTTTCATTGCCCAGGGACGACCATGTGAAGAATCTGTGGTTAGAGTTCATATTTGCAACAATACCACAACAGTATAGCCTGAACCTTGTGTTCTAATCATTTTAATAACGAATCATTCAAAAACATAAATGAATTCAAATGTGGATTCGCAAGCCATCAGCAAAGCATGTTGACATCCCAGCCGTTTCAGTTAAACTTAAGTTTGTCTAAATTAAAATAAATCATTTTATAAAACTCAAACCAATTAAACAGGTCAGTTTACTTAAAATATATCTGTTCTGTGAACTTGAAAGAAAAAGAAAGTGCTAATACTTCAACTTTTGACTGAACTAATTCGTTTAAGTTTGTCCTACTCAAACAAATTAATTATTTTGAGTGTTAGGTTTTACAGTGACAAGTGAAAAGGCCTGCATTGTATCTGATTATGAGACAAATGTTTGTCATTTCATAAACTGGTCCTCCATGAGTGTGACCAAAGGAGAAACCACAACTACCACAGGGTTTTCATTGCGTCCCATCTTCTTAGCAACCACGAGAGCCAGCTGATAAATTACAATTTTGCCGAATCTTAGGAAGGACGCCAAACACATCTTTTCGATTGACAGATCCCTTGATTGCAGTTCTCTGTTCGTCTTTTTAAATGAATGTGCTTTCGATTTCTTTTACAACATGTGATTAACCCAAGCGCTCTTTGATAACATGATGACTACGTAACCGCAGATCATCTGTCCATCATCGTACAAAGCCCGCCCTGGCAATGTGTTCGGCCCGACGATTTCTGTACCGATCATAATTAATCCTCAATTAATCGAGTCCAGACCGAACTTCTCGACCAAAAAATGTTGTGGGCGTGGTTTGGGCTGGCATCCAGGCAAAGTCAACTCTGTAAAGCTTCATTTTCGCCATATTGCCAAACCAGGTCAGCCCAAAAGACGCTGAATCGCTGGTACATGCATTCGTCACATCTTGCCTTGACTACTGTAATGTTATTTTTTTCTGGACTACCAGCACACTCTATCTCACGTTTAAAAATATATTCAAAACTCTGCTGTAAGATTACTTACACTAAACAATCGAGTCATATCACCCCAATTCTGTTCAAACTCCACTTGCTACCCGTGTTATCCCGTATTACTTACAAAATTCTTCTGCTTACCTTTAAGTCACTCAATGGTCTTGCTCCTTCCTATCTCCCTGACTTATTTTCTCCTTATTCCCCCTCGAACTCTCCGATCTTCTGGCTTTGAACTCCTGAGCTGAGATTTTGTCTTTCATCTATGGGTGGCAGATCTTTTCCCGTTATAGCCCTTAACTCTCTTCCCCTGGCTCTTAGGACAACAACCAAGCATGAATTTAAGTCTAAACTCAAAATTCATTTGTTTCATCAGTATTACCAGTCATGACAATTTTTTTTTAAATTCACGACAGTCATAATGTTAATTTAGGTACCATTATAATTCTTTTGCATCTTTACTTCAACTGCTCACCTTCCATGCCGTCTATTGTCTATTGTCCATTTATGTGTTAACTGATTGTTTGTTCTTTACGGTTTACTGTTCTTGTCAAGCATCCTTGAGCTGGGGAAAGGCGCTATATAAATTAAACTTATTATTATTATTATAATTATTATTTATGTTTTCGTTGAGCTATGTGTGTTTGTGGAGACACTCACACATAGCCCAGTTTTGGCTGCTCTTTTGTGTTAATAGATTTACGGACCTTCAGGAATTAGTCTGACAGTTAACGTGTGTATACAAGGAATATGTTTTATCAATTAGAGCAATTTGCTGAAAAGTAACCCCAGATGTTAGCTAAATCAAATGTGGCTTTTCTATTAATATTTATAATTTAAATTTATTTTAATTCTACTTCCTTACATTTAATTTTGAATTGAAATAATGCATTCTGATTGCTAAACCCAAAATTCGAATGGACTTGAATTTTAAATGGCATTTTTTTGATTCAGATCTGACTGTCAAACAACTTTAGTGTGTACAGTTTTGTTTAATCTTGTCAGAGTCAATTGCTTGAAATGATCCTCACTGATAGTGAAGTACACTTAGCATACTTTTTGTCTCTTTTTCTAAAGATACACTAAATTTTGAACTGAATGTAATGTTTTAAGACACCAAAAACCATTGTTTCTATCAAATGTCCTCACTAATGTAACGAAACCAAAATGTGTTTGTCTGTATGTGTGTATCCTGCCCTCTGTGTGGTTTAAAGGGAGGTCATACTGTAGTATTGGGGTTTAGCTTTGCTTTCTCCTCATGTCTCTCTTCTGTAATGATAAAACTTCTCAGAGCTTGTCAGTTCTAAACATTGACTTTAGCAGACTCTCCAGCCCCATCTGCCTCTGAGCCAGGACAGTGGACTGCCAACACATTCATAAAAACGCTGTGTTTGGAATGCTGGACACGGAACAGGCTGCTTCCAAATGAATCGCAGAGCTTACGCATCTCTCTGAGGGATACCAATATAGCCGATAACTCAGCCTTTTCCAATCCTGCTGGGCGGTTCCAACACTTCTAGATTCTTTAGAGTCTTTGGGAAATAGAGATGGTTCCATCATAAAGTGTGTCATATGCAGTTCTGACCAGCAGGATGTGGAGCGATGGGTGTTCCAGCTTAGCTGTCATGGGATGCCGTATGATTGATGGGCCAGTCCGCCTGTCTCTGTGTTTATGCTGTATTGACCTCTGGCCTCTGAAGGTTAGGGTTGGGTTAGTTTATGGATTACCAAGATGCTGACCATTAGACTCAACAATGTCAGAGACAACTGCCAGACCAACCAGAAAAGAAAGAGATAAAGGGAGAGTGCAAAAATGAGGATGAACTAAATGAGGTGTGTGTTCTGGGAGAAAATGGATTATGTTCTGGTAACGTAAAAAAAGAGAGGGAGACGGGATCGGAAAAGGGTCCCAAGGTGGGACTCAAACTCAGGTCCCTCGAAGCGCAATTGCACACACAGAGTGCTCCCCACAATGCTACCAACACCAAAGTAAATAGAAATTGTATACAGAAATTGAACATCAATTTAAAAAAAAAATTCTTAAATATTAATTTGAAACATATTTAACATCAATATAATAATAATATATTGTAGCCATATGCAATAATAAAATGAGTAATTACAAACAGACTGTTCTGCCAAGTGATAATATGCCAAGCTACAAATCTGTAGTTGATTTGACAAGAATATATTGATTCAGTGAGATGTTTTGAATGACCAAATTAAAATTGATTAAAGTTGTGTTCCTGAGGACATTTATTGATTATTTTTGAGAGAACGTAATCCTTTGTGTAAATTCAGAGGTGTTCTGGCAACATTTTTGCCTGTTTGGTCATAATGTTGCAGGTTAAGCTCAGGGCAGGAAGTACTGATCATAAATCAGTGGGATATCACAGACTGGAGTCAGTTACTCTAGTTCGGGCCAGCCAACAACTCAGACCCCCCAGCATGGGCCTCAGACGCAACACACGTTTCATCTCAACGGGACTGAGAAAGAGAGAACAATAGGGAAAGAGCACAAAATAAACTCACAAATTCATTAAATCAGAACAGAGATGTGAGTCTAAAGAGAAGGATGTACAAAGAATTGTGAGATAAAAAAAGTAATCATGGCTGCAAGTTAAAAATCGAATTTATTGATTTAATTAAACCTTTTAAGTTGCAAACAATTTGTGGAGTTCTGTTGATATAATAAAGTTGATTTTTTAAGTAGTGATTTCTACATTGTGAGAGTTGAATAAAATTCCTGATCTTTAATTAGAAACTGTGAAAAAGTTGTTTTCCTTTGCATGTGTAAATATAGAATTCACATAATCATGCTAATGGGCAGCAAGCAAGCACGTGTGGACATTCTCCTCGTGTCTTGAATGTGCCAATGTGTTTATTTGTGTGAGTGAGAGAGAGCATGTTAATGAGCGGTCTTCTCTTATCTTCTCTCTTGGGTGTGTTGTTTGTAGCTGTTGTACGTCACCCATCCCTGACACTTCAGACCAGACCATCTCTCACTGTCTCTTCGTCTCCACAGCGACCAGACGGCTGTGAGGGCAGGAGATGGAGGAAGTGCAATGAGCTGTCTTTTTTCTAATGAATAGTGCTGCTATCCTGTGAGTGACCTGTCAGATGTGACAGGCGAGACGTGAGGGATTGTTCAAAGGTAAAGTTTTAAATGGCATGCAGAAATGTATCTAAGGGAGATAGACACCAGAGAGCCATGGCTATCTTGGGATAGTGGGACAGTATAAACTTATCTCTGTAATGAGAAAAGAGAAATAAAGAGGGGGTGGAATCCCAAAGGGTTTCTCTGGTCAAGAAGATAAGGGACATCAGTGTTGTTGTGCATGTGAATTTTACATCAATGGCCGAACATGAGGTTTATTGCTCAGATGTTTCTCTTATGGGATTTCTAATCAGAGTTTTCAGTGATGTTTGAATTAATATAAACTTTGTCTCAGATGTTTCAACAAAATTCTTGAAAATAGACACAAATGAGATCATTTTTTTTATTTTACTGAGCTGTGAATTGGAGGTGGATGGCATAGAACATTTAATTAAAAAATTGAAAGAAGTATTTACTGGGAATGCTTACGGCTAGCATGGGTATAGAAAATGCTCACAAAAACAAATAATTAGTAAAACTGAGAAAAGATTTAAAGACAAGGTAAGAAATATGTATGGAAGGTTGTGTATATATATTGTACATCTTTAGGTAAAAAAAACAACAACAAACAAACACATTTGAGTGTGCAAATTAATCTACTAAACAAACATACTTAATGGTGTACTTAAACCATTAAACCAAAGAACATCTTTGCAAATTAAGTCTAACAAAAATAACATGTCAATGTGCGTGTGAATGTGTGTCTGTGTATTGTTAATCAGAGTCACAGTGCTGACAGATGAATGATGCTGGTACCCCTGGAGTGCAGGCTAGATGCGGCCCAGAAATGCATTTCACCCAAACCTGCTTTGGCTTTGAGTTGTGAAATTGCTCCATGCAAACCACTTAAAACACTGGCAGAGACACATCTGTCAAGTCTTTTTTTTCCATGGCCTAGTTATTCTTTAAAAATATTAAAATCAAGAAAATTCTTTGTTATATAGTAAGGGGATGATCGTAACACTTTTTAAATAACCCACCCCGACCCCTGTCAGACAATGTTTAGCTTGAAATTAGCATGGGGGAAATACATCACATTGCCTAAGAAACTACTATTCAATCTAATATAAGTCATACATTTTATCTGCAATACTACTAAACAAAATATAGGCCTAATACAGTTAAAAATTAAAATAAAATAAAAACAAAAAGGCCTTGACAATCATCATGCTAGATCGGGGAGGAAGTATGAAAATACTGAAGTGATCACATGACTCATATCGTATCCTAACTGGTGTTACAACTCTCCCCATGTTACAACCTATCCTATTTGGAGAGAGTTCATTTGAGATGCTACGCGAAAACAAAGGTAGGCCTATGTTAAAGCTATACAATGCGCATTCATTATAGGAAACTGAAAGAGGATTGTTTTGAGGCGACAAAAGCTGCATTGTGACCGCGGCAGGTCGTCTTTGTAGGTTACATCCTCCTCCACGGCTCATCTTTCCGACACTGAACCTCACAATAGGCCTAAACACAACTTCCTAAACCTAAACACTGTTTCAACAAGATTAAAACACAACTTCGTGTGATGTGTTAACTATACAGATGTTGAGTGGGCTAAATAGTTTTTCATTACTGTCAGTAACCATAGCTTTACAATGTCATGAGATTTTAATTATGTACATGTACAAATGTAACTCTGAAAATAACAGTAGGTTAGAAGAGGTTTGAGAAATCAAAATAGTGAGACAACGTAGTCTCCTGTTCAGTACAGCTGGACTCAGTATTTTTGTAGTTCATTAGCCAGTAGAAGAAATACGCTTCTCTACTTACTTTCTATTATTTCTATCCCCTGTGTTCATTACTCATATTCACCGGTGGGGGGCAGTATGTGCCACACAATGAACTACTGCAGTGGGAAGTAGATACTGCACACTAAACTGAGTCCCTTCATTGTCGTCATCATCATCTGTCTTTAAATTTAACTGAATACAAATTTAACGTATGCAAGGGATAGAGGACTAAATTTAACGGACCCATTCATCACATTTAACTGTTTTGTGGGGGGGAAAAAACTCTTGAGGCGATAATTAATAGACTTGTAGACTTTATGAGAAGACTATAGGCTATAATGGTTTTCCGAGTCTCTCTCTTTCTTTTCTTTCTGTTTAATTACCCTCCAACACCCCCCACGTCAGGGTCAAGAGTCTCTCCCTTTCTCTTTCTCTCTTCACCTTCTAATCCGTTCATCAATTGTAGTACTTTTTTTTGGCAGTCCTCTCCGAGTTTAAAGTTGCAAACTGTCTGAAAGTATGTCCGGGGCACCCCAGTCTACATTGTGACTGGGAAGACCGCATGCGTTTGCAGTCTCATTCTCTTTTCTATAATGAGCCTTCCTTTCTCTTTAATTACCTTTGCCTGAAATTATGCACATTATTGTCTCTGAGTGTGAGAACGGATAGATAAAGGATGTGAACTATTTACAGTATAGTGTCATTGTAATTAGATAACAAGCCTCTAATTTTAATGTAACAGAAGCCCTGAATACAGAAAACCCACAATGCTAGTCAACACACGTTATCAGGCCGTCTTGAAACGTATCAAAGGGCCTGGTGTCTGCGAAAAGTCTCTTTTGCTGTAGTGGGTTGCCATTGAATTCAAATTTAGATTTTGATTATGATTTATTTCACAGCGCATGGGGAAAAAAACGGGGGAATTGGGCCCTGGGATAAAACAGTTCAGACAATGAGACTCACATGTTGCTTTTGTATGTGGTCTACTGGCATGTTTTTTGGTGTAGGGTAAATGGAGATTTAACGTTTGTCTGGGTGAGCGAGCAGAGGCCATAAGACTCACCTCTCTGCCACACACCACAGACACACACACACATGCTTCGGCAGATTATGACCGCTAATCTCACTTTATGGCACGCTGCCTCAGGCCGAAACACTCACACATTCACTTTCTCTCTGATCTCGCGTTCTTCTTCTGTTGCTGCTACACACACATACAGCTGGAGGTTGGCCAGGCATCAGATCACTGTCAGTTCAACTGAAGAGGGTGAATGAATTCAAGATGAGAATTCTGTGGGTGTAATAAGAGTGGCCGTCTGGCCGTACTCGTATTGATAAAAATGGCAATTTACACTTTTGTGGTACAGTGGCTTTAAAAGTATTCAGACACTTAAAAGTCACACTTAACTGAACTCCATTGGATATTTGTTAGGAAGAAATCACACCTTTATTGTAAAATATTTAACTAAAAATAGTTTTAGAAAGCTTTGATCAAAAAAGAAATAGATTAAAGTTGATTGGGACACTTTTTCCATGTCAATGGCAACAAGTATAGTACATCTGATCAAACTGGACGCATTGGGATCATATTAGTGATACCACAAAGTGCTGATTGTCACTGTTTATTCTCACAGTGATAAGAGAAGCATAAATCGTCCTAAATTGTGGACTGAGACTTTTTTCTTTTTACTTTGGTTCTTGTTTTTTCACCTCTGAAGTGGTTTTAAAGAGGGTTGCCTCTTGTGTCAGCCAAGTGAATCCAATTTTTTTTCTAACACTCAGACACTAAAAAAGCTACAACATAAAGGCTTGAGCTTCAAGAGAATCTCAGGCCACAACAAAACAGAAGTGAGTACACACACATATATTTAAAACTTAAATGCTGACATACACATTGAGACTGCACACCCATCTTTACAATAGAGCGACAAACTTCTAATGCACACATGCTAGAACTAATGATTTGAGACACATCACACAAGCCCACACACTAATTTCAAACACACTGATCAGAAACAGTCCTTTCTCACTCAGACATATAGACGCGTGAACACATATCAGGCCTCCTTATGCATACCCTTAATGTGGATCAGCATCAAAGAATTTAACCACAAGACTGTTAGATTGAACAGTGAGAACAGATATCAAAGACATTAATCAAGAAAACTTGAATGAATCATGACACAATTATGAACATTTTTACAGATGGTACCATGTCAGTCGATATTGTGTAGAAGATCTTTTTAGAAGATTTATTTAACGGATTTTGTCATTATTCAGATGAGGACAGTCATTATCATATACCTTTTGAGAGAGGACAGTAAGTGAAGTTGGAGAGTCTTCTCAGTCTTCAGGGATCAGGAATGGACCTCGAGTTTGGACTCGAACTTGGGTCGCCCAAAGTTCAATTCCGCTACATATCAGAATATTCGCTTAAATTTCATTTTTATGAACGGTAATGATCTCTAAATGAATGCACACTAGACATGCAGACTATATTGACACCATATTGTTTATTGCCTTATGTTTAATTATGCATATTCATTTCTCATTTAGATTCTGTCATTAATTAGTCACCATCAGGTCGTTCCAAACCCTTATGACCTTCGTTCATCGTCAGAACACGGTTTAAGCTATTTTTGATGGAATCCTTGAGCTTTCTGTCCCTTCATAGACAGCAATTTAATAACCATTTTCAAGGCCCCAAAAAGGTAGTAAAGACATAGTTAAAGGAGTAGTTCACTTTTAAAAAAAACTTTTGCTGATAATTTACTCACCCCCATTTCATCCAAGATGTCCATGACTTTCTTTCTTCAGTCGAAAAGAAATTAAGGTTTTTGATGAAAACATTCCAGCATTTTTCTCCATATAATGTACTTCACTGGTAACCAAATGGTTCAAGGTCCAAAAGATAGTTTCAGTGCAAACTGCAAAACAATTTTTAAAACAACTTTAAACAATTCCAGACAATGAATAAGGGTCTTATGAAGTTGAACAATCGTTCATTTAATAAATAAATAAATAAATAACAAAGTTTAAGTTTTTCAAGCTCAAATGGTCACCTTGCTCTATTCTGTGATGCACGTTCGTGACTCCTGTTCAAACTCGTTTATCAAAATGAACAAATCTTTTTCGGAGTCAAATCGTTCGTTGAATGAACCAAACGACTCGGAAAAAGATTTGTTTATTTTGATGAACGAGTTCGAACAGGCGTCACAAACGTGTGTCACAGAACACCTCAAAAACCTTGACAATGACATGGATATCTTGGATGACATGGGGCTGAGTAAATTATTAGCGAAAGTTTTTTTTTTAAAGTGAACTACTCCTTTAAAGCAACTGGATTATGTGAGAACTCATTCCTTCTGCAGAGTTTGGGGTGTCACTTGTCAACAAATGCACGCGTGTATCCTGGTGTAACCATGACAGATTTTACTACAGTAGTAGAAGACAATACTGTTTCCCAACTGTAGGGGGACCCCGAGAGCAAAATTTCAAAAATAACAGAATGCTGCTTTAACTCTATCCACCTGGAAAAAGTTATCCTGACATTAACTCTGTGTGTTACTTGTAATCTCTGGTCACGTTTCCTTTTACGATCTATTTTGGACTTTTCTGCCGACGAGGATTTGCATTGCAGCCTTTTAAACTTCTCACCGCTCTTCTCCTCCGTTTCTGCTACTTTCAGTTACATCACGCTGGCTCTGAACGAAAATGCGTTGTGGAAACGCGTTGGCCTAGTACTTTTTGTCCCTCTCTGCTATTATAGTTTTTTTAAGATGGCGGAACTACATGGAAGCCTCCGTGGACCTATACCCGTCCCATGTATATAAAGTTAATAAATTCTTCGTTTACGAGGATAAGTCAGATAATTGGCAGAGGTATTTATTTGTACAACATTGAGGACATATTTATGAATAAAAATACTGATTTTAAATAATAAAATACACAAAGTATGCATTGTCCCTTTAATATTGTCCATTTTTCGATTACCGACCACAACGTTAGGATTGATGCACCTCTAAGTGGTGGACCAGTCAATAGCTAATTTTATACAGATTTTTTTTTTGACATAAACCATATCTAAAGTAACTTTTTCACACTTCACTTTCTTGTGCCTGTAAAAATATGTCTGCACCAGCACTTTTCAGCATCTTTAGTTGCGCATCTCTCTTCTAAAGCAGAGCTCACTGTAAAGGCAGCCTGGGGGAGCGTTTACACAGCACTAATGTGCATGAAATAGAGGATTAGGTTTCGAGGTGGGAGGGGAACGGACATCTTAGGGCCCAGTGGCTGCTGTGCCATGTTCATGTTCCTCATGGGAAGGCTTATCCTAATCGCCCCACTGTCGCACGGGCCCCCCAGGGCCCATACACAACACCCAGGGGCCCCAAGTCTTTAATAAAACAGGGTTATGAATGTATTTGTCTTAATGCTCTACTACTGGTGGTGTGTGTGGGTGGCAGAGAGGAGGGAGAGGGTAGACAAGAGGAAAGAGAGGGGGAACGGTGCCGCCTTTGAATGGCAAAACTGTGTCCAGTTTAACGGAGCCACTTTAAGCCGATTTTTTTCGGGTCACATCGGCACCAATGAGGGATTAACTTTTTTCACATCAACGCCCGACTGAGATCTCAGCCCTGCTGCATCCTACATCTCGCTCTGAGGAGAAAGGGTCCACAGTTGCCCAATTTGTACCAGCCAGGGAAAAGAAAGAATGGGCCATCCTATAAGAGACAAAAAGAAAAATTAGCTCAGTTTTCCTGCTTTTTTGTTGTTCTTGCTGTTCAGTCCCTGGTTTTTCCCACAAGGGATCAAATAGATGATGAATGCTGTAGTGTCTCTGATTCTCTTCTTCTGTCCATCAAAAGAAGGAGCTTGTTCGCACAGGCATCACCGTTTGAGTGCTGTCTAACAAACAGCTGGTATTAGTGAGTACGAGTGTGTTTGGATGTAATTTCAAACATCTATTCAACAGTAAACAGGTGTGAGTTTGACGGCCTTTTACGTGTGTCAATAACATTAATGGCTTGTCCATCATTTTCCCACAGTGCTTCAGCTTCAGCCCTGAGGGGGTTCGCTCAGAATTTACAGCATTTTTATGTATAAAACACAATTAATTAAAAGCCATTGTGATTGTGCAGAATCTCTAAAGCAATTACAATTGTCGCAGGCTGAGGTCTATATGTTGGCTAGTTTTCTCCAGGCTCATTCTCACTGTTATTTTCTATTATCATATGAGTAAACAAACTTTCTGAAAGCTGCATAATCAATGCTGGCCTTGTCAGCTCCTCTGAGCCTCTCTCTAATCTATTTTTCTAACACAATCTCATTATACTGAATCATAAACCTAAAAGACTGAATCAGAAATGTGTCGGAGTAGAGTACATGAACAGAGTCGAATGCACAGTCATGCTGTCAAAAAAGAGGAGGAGAAATAGTCAGACTAAAATATGTTTACTCTAACTCAGCAATGTAAACAACAAACCTTAATATTATTTACATGTTGTAAACATGATAAACAGTATTTTCACATAAAAAGTGAGAAATGGGTGGAAAATCCAGAGTTCAGTTTAAAATTGTCACAGTTTTTGAATACCTTTTGCACTGAATTAATAGTATGTGGATCAGTGATCAAATGTTTTTTTGTTCTATTAATTTATTTAAAACAACCAAAAATTAAAAAAAAAATCATAAAGGGCCCTGCAGACCCTCATTACTGTGTGCCGAGATCAAGTCACCTCTTGTTAGATAATTTTACCTTTTTAAAACAAATTAAGGTTAGTTTAATTTGTAAAATGTCATGTGGTGCAACTCCCCTGGAAATTAATATTTATGAATTAATAATTCATGATTGTTGAATACAAAACAAGGGCAACCAGGTTACTTTTTTTTTAAGGCAACCAGGTTACTTATTTTTTTTTAAGTTAAACCAACAATATTTTTTACAGTAGTACACCTCAATGAACTTTGCACATGTATAACCTAAAATGTTTTGTTTTGGTATTTCTTTCTTTATTGGGGACAGCCGTATACAGTCTTAATCAACTGTAAGTGGAACAGAATTAGTCACATTTTTTTTTTTTTAAATATTATGTTTCTGTGCAAAATGACTTGAGAGAGACTTTAGTAGAGTTTGACATGCATAAATCAGGATTCTAGATTTATCTGTGCCCTCTAGACAAAGTCATTGCAATGATTGTCAGCTGTAAAAATTGTTTAGCAGTACTTGTTCTCTTGTTTTGGGGTTAATGATGCAAGGTCAAATGTGGCCCCACTGCTCTGCTGGTAACATTTATACTGCAGCAGTGACTGATCAAACCTGAACTTCCCTCCCGCATTCCAAATGTGGAGATTTTTTTTTTATATCAATAAATGTTTTTTGTTTCCTTCAATATTTTAGTGCATTCAGATACCCTGATTGAGTAGTAGCTGAACAACTGAAAGAGACAAGTAAAAAGTGAAAAATGGAATAGACTATAGAAATTCAGAATAGAAATTCTGCAGGTGGTGTGTGTGTGTGGGGGGGGGGGTCTCATCATATAAAATCTGCAGCTGGAGTGTGCGTCGGCAACTCTAGTTCCTGCCAGTTCCTTATTTAGCTGCTCTCTGATAGGCTGATTAAGAAGGAGACTCTACAAAGTGGCTGCAAGATTAAAATCTTCTGCACATCTGGGAAGAGAAGAAAATTGCAGTGTTTGAGGGAGACCGGAAGGAAGGCAGAAACATGTATACCAAAAAAAAAAAAAAAAAACCAAACAAACAGAAGACATAATTCATATGTCAGACTAAGGGAAACTAGAAAACCACTGAGATCACCATTCACACCATAACTGCAACCAAAAATTACAGACTGACTGACAATGGAGGGGGACTGACTGACAAAAACAAGGACAGCAGAAAGATGCCAGGAATATGTAATTGTCATTCAAGCTTAGGGATAGTTCACCCAAAAATGAAAAGTGATCCTTTACTCACCTTCAAGTTGTTCCAAACCTGAATAAATGTCTTTGTTCTGTTAAACACAAAAGAAGATATTTTGAAGAATATGGGTAACCGAACAGTCGACTGTTCCACCATTGACTTCCATAGTAGCCCATTATTATCGTAAAATAAGCTTAGACAGTGCGTTGAATCCCTTTGAGGGGTTTATAATGATATGACTGTTATGCTGCACATAACATTATAGCTTGCCAAATAAATAAATGGATATTGATCTAAAATAATAATTTTATTAAAGGAGCCGTAATATTGTGGCCAAAACTGGTACTGCAACTACTTTCAAATTACTGTAGAACGGTGTATCTGACTCGAGGTTGCCAGATAGGTGGCAGGATCCAACATTTTTATTTTTTATCTGACACGCTTTGTAGCTGCAGCTTTGGTAAATATACACTCTAAAAATGCTGGGTTGTTTTAACCCACAAAATATGGACAAAATGTCCATATTTGGGTAAAATATGGACAAACCCAGCCATTTGGTTACATTTTTAAATTACGTTTTTAACCCAATGTTTGAGTTTGTACATATTTGACCCAAAATTGGGTTAAAACAACCCAGCATTTTTTAGTGTAGCAGAGCTGGCAACCCGGATGCTACAACACTACTGACTCTGTGATTGGTAGATAGGTGTAGGGTGGAGCATCAGACCAAAACACAACACCAACTGCAACTTCACTTTTTAAATGACAATTTCCTGGCTGGACTACAGTTGTCAGTGAGATAAGTATTTGAAATGAACATGATTTCTTAATGTCTAGTGAGTGAGTGACATATCAGGGCCATTTTATGATTAATTGAAATACATTTCTTACATATGGCTCCTTTTAAGTAAGAAGGAAAAGGCTGCAGAATCACACAATCACAGCAAAGCAGGTAATCGATTGTCTAGGACAACAGTCAGTTGTACAATTGTTTGTATGTGCAGTTGGTGTGTTTGTATGTCATTTATATGCTAACATGAGTTATTTATGATTTTTTTATTAATCATTTAAATATCAGCTTTAAACTCATAAGGGAAAAATTGCCTGTCTCTGGTGATCACTCAAAAAACTTGTGAACTAATGAACTTTTATTTGCAACTTCAATGTGATAATTTCTTTCTTTTTATTTTCAGGGCTGCAAGTGGAGCTGACAGATCTCCTGAAGAGTGATGAGGGTATGTCCACATACAGCGTTACTGGCACGAGCGAGGAGAATAGCAGCTCTCGCAAGTCTACCTGTGAGTGTTTTCTGAAGAGAGGATAGAAAAATACAAGAGGAGTGGGTGGTCACAGTTCTACTCGGTTTGTGTGGGTGAGCGTGTGTGTGCGACTCAGAGAGCCAGCTCCCATGCTTGGTAAAAATCACCTAATTTTTCACTTGAGTGGCTCTCTTTGGGCAGTTCCCCCCTTCATCGACCCCTTCAGAGTAAAATTCCTCTAGTGAGTGTGAAGACTGCACTCGCAGTGCCCCCCACCCCCCCAGCACACACCGAGGGGCATTGAAAATGCATTAACACCAAATCAATGGAAAACAGTGGAAAAAAAGCAAAAAGAGAGAGGGCGAAAAAAAATCTCCTTAGCAACATAATCTAGATGGCCTCACGAAAGGAGAGGGGAGTGTGAAAAGAAAGGGGAAAAGAGGGAAAGAGAAAGGGGAGGGGGTAGCTGAGCGTTTAGTGCAGAATAAGAGACTGAACACTGAGAGGTCTTGCACACAGACAGCGACAAAATGGAGAATTAACACAAGAGAAACTGTTCCTATTTAACACCAGGGGAAAAGCGACTATATTAACACCCTCCCATTAGGGGGTAAGGGGGGAGGAGTAGAGGCGGGGAGGACAGGATAGACCCCTGAAACACTCTCCCAAGGGAAAAGAGAAAGTCAGCAATAATTGATCTCTTTTTTTTGTCTAATTAATATAAAGTAATTTTAATATAATATAATATTTTGTATCTTACTGTTAATTTGTCTGTATATAACTTATTATATACTGTACATAACTTATTATATATGTTTTGTACATATCACATCATAAAATGTTATTTTCCCTAGTAAAAGAAAAAAAAAGAAACTATACCAAAATGTATTTAAAATATGTTTATTTCATACTAAATATACTGCAAAGTGTATTACAAATCCATTAACATATTTACTGACATATCACTTGAGACTTACTTGTATAGAAATAATTCAACTTTATTTGGAGTACTACATTATTGCACAATGCTTATTTAAAATGGGTTTTAACTAAGACAACTATTAGTAAGGACAGTTTGATCTCTGTATAATATCAGTCTTTAAATGCAAGATATTTAATGTGAACCTAAAGTATAGTTGCAATAATTCCACTTTAGCGTACAAGTCCACTTCAGTGCATTAAGTACAAAATGAGTTGATCCACCTGAAATATTATATTGTATTATAATATATCATATCATAGTATATTCATAATAAATGTTCACATATTTTGCCTTTTTTTGTTTCGTCACATCATTAGTCACATCAGTTATAAGTCAGTTCAGTTCAGTTTTTCAAAGCAGCTGCAAAGTGATAAAAGAAAAAATATGCATTTCAGCTGTTGTTCAGCAGAAGTTGCCCAAGACAGAATGCAGATCCAATATTTCTGTGGAAAGAAAAGGAAGGATATACTCTTTTATTCCCAATTCAATTAGTTTGGTGGTGGACACTAGTTACCAGTCTCTATGTAAATGACCTTTAACCTCCACTACATGATCTGGTCAATGGTGGGAGGGTTAGACTTAATTAGAAGGTCATTAAAACCTGCCCCCTGCAAGCCATTAGCTTTATAACTGCCCACACACACATGCCCATAGCTGACCCTCGGCTGTATTGAAACTTCATCAAGAAACACGTTGGATTCTTTGTTTCACTGCATCTGCACAGATCCCAGATCTAATGTAAATAAGTGAAGATTAATTTGATGATATTATTTCACTTCAATCGCTTGAATCATGTTGTTAAATGATGAAGTAACATGTCATTGATTGATGAAGTGGAATCATGTGAACTGAAATGTCGAACTAGAATCATATTTTTAAAAGGGAAAAACACATATTTTCCAGCTGAGTGTTTCTGGAGCGTTCGGCCCATTATTTTCTAGGCTGCATTAAATTACTGTAGCAAAATGTGTTCCCATGCTCTCTGCCAAGCTGAAGTTAAATAAAATGAAAAATAAATTTGCACATTAAGCATACAGGTAGCGTTATAGACTGCTTTGAGAATAATAAGCTTTATAAATAGACAAAAAGTTGGGCAACACAATCTAGGTTAATGGAAAAAGTGGTGGCGTTCAGGTGAAGATTCCCTGGCGTGACTCTTGTCCAATGGAATCTGGGTGCTATCTAAAGACGGAAAGATTAAGATAAAACAAGGGAGACTGAATGAGAAAGAGAGAATAAGTGAGAGCCGACAACTTCATCTACAGAGGCATTAACAAAGACAGTACAAAGGCGAACGGAGAGAAAAAGGGAGAGAGAAAAGGGCCAGAGGTTAGCCAAGACAGAGAGAGATGGAAAAACAGCGAGAGAGAGACAAGGCGTAAAAGAGGGAGAAAAGAGAACGACTGATGTAGATAAACAGGGAAGAAAAGGAGAGAAAGAGAGATTAATAAAGAGGCAGAAGTGGAGAAAAATAGAAACTGAGGGAGAAAGAAGGGACTCCAGTGACTCTCTTTGTCCCAATCCCCGATTTCACACCGACACAAAGGGCTCGGTGGACGTTTCATCCTTTCATTAACGTTTCTCTGGCGTTTATTCAGCGTTAGTCTGTGACGTTATGAAGTCAGTCCCATTCAGGCCACATTATAAATCACCTCCGCCGCTGCAGAGCGTGGCCAATCGGCCAATTACGCAGTGTGGCCGCCCCTGAACACGCAGGACAATGGCATCACAAGGCCAATAAACAAGCCTCTAATAGGGCGGCGGGGAAAACGCGCCCAAAACAGGCCCCAACCGCCCGCCGCACGCACGTATTCCATCATCCCAATGCCCTCACATTTCCTCCCGCTAACGCCAGCGCACACACACACAGCTGTGGAGGGAGCGAGGAAGGGGCAGAAGGGTAGTACTGGCACACCGAGAGAAAAATGACCCGGCGATAGTGCGCCATGCAAACCCCCCCATAGCCCTTTTCAGGCTGGGAGCCAGAACAAAAGCATACTGTTGCCATACTGTGACGTTCATTCTAGCCAGTTAGCACAGCTGCAAGAGCTCACCTTGCGCTAGCGACTATTGTTGGCCTGTTTTAGAGCCTCTTCCATCCATCTTCTGGACTGGATGAGACAAATACAGACAGAGAGAGAGGGAGAGAGAGAGAGTTTGACTGAGAGAAAGTGCTCGGCTGATGCAGCTGCAAAGTGAATGAATGCGAGCGTAAAGGTGAAAAGGGGAAGACTGGAGAGACGGAGAGAGAGGTGTCAATGTAACAGACCACAGGGTGGTCCCACCCACTCACTTACAGAGCAGCTGCCTAGCAGTTAAAAAGTAACCTCAGAGATCAACCAACCAATGATATTAGCCCCCTTTTTTAGCTAGGTTTTTTTATAGCTATTTTAGCACCATGAAAAGCTGAAGTTGGATTTAAATGAATAATCTGGGTGCAAAACACCTTAAGGTCAATTGACAGCATTTTTTACTAATTGTTGATTACCACAACAAAAAGTCACTCGTTCCCAATATATATATATATATATATTTTTTATTTTTATTTTATTTATTTATTTATTTTTTGAAGCGCTGAAAATGGTAGTGAGTGGGGCCATTTTTTGGAGGATGTAAAAGCAAAAATGTGACGCATTATGTTAACATCATGTTTATTATAAGAATGTGCTACAGTTATGTCGTCTGCCGCTTTAAATGCTCAAGCTCTTTTAGTAATCCCAACCCCAATGTTGATTGTTATAGTTGTGGTGTGGACTTTACTATTCTCATAGAATTAGAATGATTTAACTATAAATTATTGTACTTGTGCAGGATTATTGGAGAATAATCCTATTATTTTAGTCTTTTTACTTAGAAATGTCATGTTTAATTCAGTGTTTCTTGACATTTCATTGGAATTATTTGTGAAATTTACTAGTAATTTCTGTATAAAAATGATATCTTAGCTTTGTTTCCACATAAATCCCATACTTCTTTTTTTAATTTTTTTAATTTTTTTATTTTTTTTATTCATGTACAGTTGGTATAGTGTTTATAGTGTTTTGTTTTCATAGTGTTAAAGTTCAATATAACTTTAAAGACAGGACACAGAAAAGGTTAGTACGATTTATTTATTTTTTTACATTTTTTTTTTATTCAGTTGGTTTAGTGTTTATAGTGTTTTGTTTTCATAGTGTTAAAGTTCAATATAACTTTATAGACAGGACACAGAAAATGTT